>JABJVR010027440.1:0-35966 GCA_025773905.1 Chitala chitala
AAATCAAAATACAGCTGGAAGGAGACATTCCCTGCAAAATAGATCAGCATTGTCACTTACTGGATAGAGGTCAATTTGACATTGCTGCACTTGCAGTTGAGATATGGTGCACAGATTCTGCACACACAACTAAAATGACATACTACTGTGGTACTGTTGTCATAAAATTCTTATGAGACTGAAAATTGCCATCCTGACTAGCCTAATTGATACTAGGGATCTTTGTCATGGACTATGGAGAGAAGAAAATGAGCTGACTGAAAAAAGGGGGTAAAAAAAGAGCCCTTAGAGGCATCGCATCTAATTATGTCTTCTGCCAGACATTAATGACTTCAAAAGCTATACTGTTTTTTTTTTTCCTTGATTTTTGTCATGGACAGAGGAAATATTACTGAAGATGGGGGAAAAAAAGTATAAAGGATATTCTGGCAGAAACATGAGTGTATGTGTGTGTCTGTTTGTATTAATTTATAATAATAATAATAATAATAATAATAATAATGTTGTTGCTATTTTTGCTGTATCCAGTAGGATGTGATGTGAATCAAAACATTTAAAAATTGTTTATGTACTGTTCCTGTTGTACTTGTGTTTATTGCACTAACATGTTGAACTGAGCTGTGGCCCAGTGGTATCAGAGAACATTTTCATAATATGTAATTATATTTTTTTGTTTGACGTGGACAACATACACTATACTGACAAAACTTAAATACAAAACACACACTCAGACACACACACACACACACACACACACACACACACACTACTTAGACTTTTCATAGAACATACAGCACCATGGCAAATTGTTGGATTGTATTTTTGACAGAAACTGATTGTCACCTCTGACAAAAGGGACAGATTATATTCCCTTTCCTTAGAGCTGACAGCAGGTTTCTGTAACAATGATTGGCAAGGTTTCCAAGCTTCCCATCCCAGTACCTACAGTGGTGACAGATGCCAAACCACAAGGATAAGAACGACTATTCTCTGCTCCTCAGTTATGAGCCAAGAAGATTTTTATAGACTGAAGAAGTCAAAAACCAAGTGTGAAATATTTATGAAAAGAAAAAAGGAAATTGTAAATTATGAATAAAACTCTCATATATATATATATATTTTACAAAGAAAATGTGCTTACATGGCATCTCTATATCATGTAACTCTCAGTAATGTTTTACAATAAAAAATGTCAATGGTTTTGAATAGATTTAGAGTCTGCATAGTTGATATGCATGTACATATTTAATTCACCCAAATTTTAATTCTATCAACTACTAAAGATGATGTTGCTAGTTTGTCAAGGTAATAAACAAGTAACAAAAAAAGTTTAAAAATGTTTTTCTTTTTATCTTCCTTCCAGAATAGAGCAAGTCTGTCCATATACAGTACATAGCTATGCATTAAGGCATTGGTGAATAACCAAAGGAACACCATAGATAAGACACCGTTCCATGTCTCCTCCTCAAATCTCCTCATGGAGAGATGACACTTTGGGCTATTGGAATAACCACACAATTGGTGAGCCAACTCCTCCCACAAGACCTTTGAAACTACCCAGGACTCCTCTTTATTTCTTTGCGACAGTACCATTAATTATATTCAGGTCATTTTGGAAAAATTGTACAATTTGTGGTAAAAACCTATAAAAATATGTAAAAAATGTCATCACTTATAATACCTTAACATCTGTGATGTTCACTCAAAATTGAAAACATTAAAAACTCCCCTTAAACTTAGCATTTCAGTAAAATGTAACAATACATGCATGCCAATAATGGAAGGTTTATTGCTATTATGTGTCGCAACCACGGGCAGCTCCTTTTTACTGACGAAACAGGAGCTGCATTGACAAGGGAATAAACCAACAGTATAAACTAAGAACATAGGCAAGCATGAAACACAAAGGAGAAAGCAGAACATAGAGGATGATAAGTTGAAACACCAACAACTTAACACCATACAAAAAACAATCAAAACTTCTGCTACCCATGTTGTGTTCAACATAGGATGGTCTCTGTCCATTAACTTTCAGACCAGCACACCCTACTCCATCATGCCCATGCTTTGGGATGTTCAGCGTAAAGACAGGATTGACTAGGATTGACCTACGTGCTGCTGAAAGAAGATGGCAGATCACACAAGATCTTGGTGATCTCCATAAGTACACTGGATCCTATCCCCTCTCATCTAGTCCAGATCATCTCCCCAGCTTTCATTTAGCATCTGACCCACATTATCAACTCATCATTGACACCTGGTGCCTTCCCCTCAGTTTTAATAGCAGCCCATATCAACTTGCTGCTGAAAAAACCTCTAGACCCATTTCCCAAAAACCACAGACTGGTATCTCTGCTCACATTTTATGTAAAACTCTTTACAACAAACTGTTTTATGTTTCTGACACTGAATGGTCTACTCGATGTACATCAATCCAGTTTCAAGAAAGGACATTCAACTCAGACTATACTTCTGTCCATTAGCGATGCTCTTCATGCTGCCAGATTTAATTCCTTGTCTTCTTTGGCCACCCTTCTCAACCCTTTTACTATCTTTGACATAGTGAACCACAAGATTCTTCTTCGAATGCTCTCCAACTTTGATATATTTCAACTGCACTCCAGTGTATTATGTCCTTTCTTTCAGAACATTTTTACAGAGTATCCTCAAAGGGCGTGTCATAGTTAAGAACCCTTGTGAAAAGGGTTCCTCAAGGTTCAGTACTTGGCTTACTTCTCTTCTCACTATACATGACCTCCCAGGGATCAATCATTGCTTCACTCTCCTACCATTGATATGCTGATAATACCAAACCTTTCCTGTTCCATGCACCCTCAGTCACAGGAGTTTAAGCAAAGATTGCCTTGTACCCTGCAGACATCTTAAGATAGATGAAAGATCACCAATTGCAGCTGAATTGCTCCATGACTGCGCTGTTAGTCATCCCAGCCAAAAACTCAATTTCATGTAAGCTGTCTCTCCGTGTTAGTGCATCGACTGTAACATCTTCAATTTCAGCAAAGAACCTTAGATTACTGATGGACAACAATCTGACATTCTCAAAACACATTGCTGCAGTATCCATGGCTTGCAGATTTTCCCTGTATAACATCAGGAAGATCACTTCCTTTCTAACAGATTATTCAACCCAGCTCCTGGTCCAAGCATTAGCCCTTTGAAGATTAGACCACCGCAACTCACTCCAAGCTGGGCTCCCAGCCTCTGCAATGTGGCCTCTTCACAGAATTCAGAATGCTATGGTGCATCTTGTCATCAGTCATCCCAAACCTATGCATGTTACTCCATTTTACGTCTCCCTTCATTGACTTCTGATCCAGGCTTGTATCAAGTGCAAGATCCTCGTTAAGATCTTTACTTCCATGACTGATACTGCTCCAAGCTATGTCCAGTCCTGACTCAAGACATACGTACCCTCCCATACTCTAAGATCCAATAATGGGAAGAGACTGCTTGCACCCCTACTGAAGAACCCAACTTAATTAAAATGTGGTCTGGTGGCTCAATGGGTAGAACATCAGGCTGGGATACAGTAGTCTCTTGGTTCAAATCCCAGCCCAGCCACCTGGTGTGTCCCTGAACAAGACACCCTGCGCTGGCTCATTGTAACGCATATAAAGTGTTGTAAGTCGCTTTGGGTAAAAGCGTCTGCTAAATGACTAATTAGTTATTATTCTTAATTAACGAGAGCACAGGAAATCACCACCAGGTGCAGAAACTCTACACAAACAAGAAAACAGACTGGAGAACAAGGAGATATGGCTACACAAAAAGCACCCCAGGCACTTTCAGTAACACCCTTGAATACTGTATAGTCTTACTTTTATTTTAACAGTTAATGTGTGAATTGTCTCAGTAAACAAGATTTTGATTTACAAACTATTCAACAGTTACCCTCTAAAGAGGGTTTAAAGTAAGTAATTATATTTCACAAAGACAAACTAAATGGGAGGGAAAGTTGAAAATGTTTAGTTACGTTTGAAGTACAGGTAGTTTTCATTTGCACCAATGTGGAAGCTCACTGGGTAGCACTGTTGTGTCGCTTCTCTGGGTCTCAGGTTTGAACCTTGCTGTCTTTCTGAGTACATGCATGCGTGTGTGTGTGTGTTTGTGCGTGTGTGTCTGAGATTTGTATGGGTGGGCTGCCTCCAAGGGTCTGGTTTCTTCCTACAGTCCAATAAAGAATTGGCATTGTATACTGTAAAGTGCCCCTTTGGGTTTGCGCGTGTGCGCACACACATACACAAACACATGCACACACACACAAACACACACAGGTCTTGTGAGGGAAAGCATAGCTTCTTTAAAAACTCTGCCAACCCATCTTGACAACTTCCCATACGGTGAGACTAAACCTGTGTAGCAACTCCACATATAATGCTAAATATTACAGTGTACACAATAGATAAAAAATGTTTAAATAAACACAAAGTGTAGGTTAATCAGTATATGCTTTATTTCTGTAAAGAAAAATTTGGAAAAATTAACATGCCATTTTTGTCTTCTTGTGATCAACTATCTCAGACTGATTTTCTAAGGTTAACAGATGGAAGGAGCTAAGTGTATATTGGGAATTGATGTTTACACTCTCAATAACTAAGAACTGCCTAAGAGTTTAATACAACAAATAAGCATCCCACACACAAGACAATGCTTTGTGTTCCTTATTCCTACAAGAGTTGCTCCCTCTTTTCTCCTTTTCTTCATCATCTCTCTATCACATACAGAGACAAATGCAGCACGGCTTTGAGGACAAAGCTTCAGATCTTTACAGTGCTGCATTGCAGGAACATACAGCAGGGGGTGAAGTAGATTTACAGCTAAATTATTTTAATAAGTTTGGGTCTAATTTGTTTGTGCTGAAAACTTTTTCTTTCAGCACACATGGGCGCAGAGATAATTATTTGGCATTAATGACAGCATTCACAGTCATCTACAGGAGGGATGCGCATGTCCTATTAAGGATGATGCATGTACATTTTCAAAGCACATGCTTTACTCTGGAGAATTATTCGTATAAAACTTTGATTATTAGTCAACTTTATTGCTTTATATTTCAAGGTTTTTCTTAGTGCATTGAAACGTTGTTAAAGTAACCAAAAAACTCTTTAACACACTCCTTTTCCAAGAAAAAAAAAATGATATCCACAGGTCCGTCAGGCAAAGCACAATTCTTTCACAGTGTATAATCTGTTCTAAATGCTAATTTCTAACTTCCCTCAAAACTCTTTAGCATTACTAAACAGTATAGAACAAAATGTTTGGTTTTTATTGAAGAAGCTATTTATTACATAATTAATCACTAATTATTGCATTTCATCTCACTTTGAACATCCTTTATTCATTCATAACGAGAGAAGCTTCTTTACCAAAAGAGGAAGGCAGTGAATACCAAAGAAAGCTGTCCAAAGAAATACCAAAGACAGGTTTGCCATCTGTAAATTTCCAGGCTTAAAGTAGGGAAACATAAATGAAGTAATGAAGGAGTCAGTGTGAGGGAGACATGCAAAGATGGCTCAAGAGCTGAGCCATGTGGCACTGAGGACAGTTCATTTATTTCACAGATGACAAAATTGTCATGGCAGTTGCCATACAACTCTTTCTCATTGGGATAATTTTGCTGAATTGCCAAGGAGGTTTAGAGTTTTCACTTTTCCCTTGTTCTTTTTTTGGATATGTGTTGGTTTACTTTAATGCTACTGGTTTGTTGAATTTGTTCTGGGACTATTTTGACTGAGCTTGACTCAGTAGGACTTTGAGATTATGGTTTTCTTTTTTCAGGGTTTTTAGTGTTATAAAACTTTTTTTTTTCAGTTTTTGTGGTATGTTTTTACCATTATAAAAAAAAACACACCCCTTTTTCTCCCACCGCTGAGCCCATGTATTCTTCCTTCGAGGGTTTTGCTCTTCTTTCCTTGTACCATCTGTGACAAAACGGCCTGCTGGCTCAGTCAGTAAAATAACAAGTTTGAATGCAGAATTCGTCTGGTCTGAATCCCAGCAAAGCCATGTGCGCATTCTTGAGAAAGACGCTCAACGCTAGCTCCCCAGGCACCGTACATGTCCAGCTGCCTACTGGTCCCCCCTGGGGATGTGTTAAACACAGATAACAAATTCCTCCATGGGATTAATGAAATTCTATAAAAGTTACATTTTTTTGCCTGCTAAATAAATAGTGAGTTGATATACAAAAACACTGAGATTCTGGAGTAGAATACACCAGAGAGATAAAGCACATAATTCAAAGAGCAGGAACATTAATGAACCAGGAAATCAGAGTGATACATAACAAATTAACTAGGAGTCATGACTGGTGGTTTTCTACTGGAAGAATTTAACCATGAAGTACCATAATGTACTGCGCTGACAGAGCACATTATCACACAGAACTGCATGAGTTGCTATTTATTTCAGAAGCTGTGGCTTGGAGGAGTTACTTAATGTGAGCTTGTTAAATACAAGGAATGCCCTACTATTGTGATCATTAGTTTCTTTGCATTCTGTTTCATTCTTTCTCTTGGCATTGCGTTGAAAAATGTATAAATATACATTTTTCATATAATAATAGAGAATGGCTTTTTTTTTTTTTTTTTGGAAATTTATAAGATTTATTCCACTTGAGTGTGTTGCAAGCCCTGAGCAAGACACTCAGCCCTATCTCCCAGGGCTCTGAATGATAGCTGTCCTCTACTGCCCCAGAGGATGAATTAAATGCAGAAAACCAATTTTGTTGTAACACGTATTGTTGTGACATGTATATGTACTCAATGACAATACAAAGTGCTTCTTTTACATTAGCTGATACACTCCAATCTCACTTTCCTTTCTGACTTACCCTTCCAAGTCGTGCTGTTTTTTTATTCAGACCAAAGAGCCAACTGTCACGCTCGGTTCATGTTTTCTCCTTCCCTGGCTGCTAGGCATCACTATTTCCCCTCTTTCTATGCTTCTCTGCATTCCTGTCCCCTTGTGGTAGTTTGTTCAATTACTTCATGGCTGTCACCTACTTCTCATTTCCTCATGTTGCTTATTTAAGCTTTGTCAGCAGAACACAATGGACCTAAAAGAGGCCCTGCCTAGCCCCATGGGTCCTGGGGAGACCCTGACTGGTGCTCACTGCCCCAAACGAGCCCTTGGTCCCTTGGGTCCAGAAGAAGGAACAGTCTGGTCCATGAGATTCCCTGTGGAGTTGAGCCAACCCTTTGGGTTATGGAGTGGCCTAGCCATGCTCCCCTCAGCCTCACATATCGACGACCAGGGCACACTGCATGGACAATTGTATCCAATGCTCACAGAGCTCCTTAGAGGTCCCCCTGCAGAAACAAAAGGCAGCAACGTCCCCCATCTCCCCAATAACCAGCCTCCAAATTATACTGTATTTTTCCTTTTGGTCAATAGAGACACACCCCCCTTTATACTGTCACATTTTCACAAAATGATCAGTTTTCACCGTGTTCATGGGCATGTGAGTTCCTCAAGAAGGGACCTGTGGAGAGATCTAACAGATGTACACCTTCATCAAGAAAGGGTAAACAGGTGAAATAACTGACCAGGTGAGTCTGCCAAAACTGGTTTTCATGCTTGTGGTTGTGTTGTTGTCCAGGCTGTAAGTTTTGTTTCATAGAGAGTGCTATTGTACCTTTGGTGACAGCAGGTAACGACACACAAACAAGCCAAAGTACAAAAGACCCCTCACAGGGCACTGCAAAAATAGCTGCTAAAATTCAATTAATTTTTACAGAAATATCCCTCTCATTTCCATTTCCTGGTCAAAAAGCACAAATAGTGATTATTCATCCAGCAGCATAACTAAATATACTTTAACTTCAAACCAAAAAACACAGAAAAATGTACTCAAACCTTTGCACGGTAAAATATACAATGCCATCACACGATACGGCCGTCTGAACCAACATGGAAAATAAACCAATCCTGTCCATATTGCTAATTATACTTGAAAGCAGTGAAGGGATAAGCCTTCCCCTATTAGTCAAACGGAACCCCTGCTGTGCCTCGTCATTAAGGTGGAGCAACCCCTCCTAGAGGTTCACAACTGATACATGATCTGAACATTTTTCATTCTTTCTCTCATGTAGTATCCTACATTCATAAGCCTACTCAAAGCCAGAAGTAGACGTCCACCCTTCCTCAGATGTTTCTTCTGTGCATAATGAATGAAAACAAACGCAAACATCGATGTTTGAGGTGTTTTGGGACACACAAAGGCCAGAAAACAGTTAAAATAAAATGTCTGGATCTGGCACAAATTCCTCTGCTCAGCATGTTGATGCCGTGCTCGCCTGGACGTCTGAACCTCTGCAGAACATTTAGTAGATTTCGAAGATTTGTACCACATCTCCTGTTTCTTATAGTTGCTCTTTTTCTTTCTTGGCTGCATGCACAGATTAATTGCCAATGTTAATCTTGTTGTCATGTTATTGCCTCTCAGTGGATTTTCACAGCAGTGCAATACAGTAGGCCCTGCTCAGAAGGGTGTGTCCATGATGTGTTTGGACATCAACGTCTCCAAGGACTACGTGTGATGCTGCAGTGATGGTTTAGACATTGTCTTTATGCTGTTTCTGATCATAAATTCTTAAACGGTTAAACACATCCCATTACCTTCAATGT
This sequence comes from Chitala chitala, assembly GCA_025773905.1. Lineage (NCBI taxonomy): Eukaryota > Metazoa > Chordata > Actinopteri > Osteoglossiformes > Notopteridae > Chitala > Chitala chitala. The sequence continues at coordinate 8,650 of JABJVR010027440.1, forward strand.
GATCACCACACATTATTTATATTGTAAAGTGCTGCCTTCTGTGATGCGTAGAGTATTTGGGGGTGTGTGTGGGGGGGTGTAGAGTGTTTACAGAATAAAATCCATTTTAAACTTTTATCAGACACTCAATTTAAGAAAGCACTTGCCAGTGTAAGATAGGAAAAGAGTAATGACGGGAGAGTTTTTCTTTGTCATAACAGAAAGGCCCATTTGTGCTGGGGAACCTGTACAGTTTTTGTATACGAAAAAGGCCTCCTGGAGAAGCTGAAAGGACATCTTGTGCGTTAATGCCCTCACTGCCATGAATTACTCTGTCCATAAAAGTAAAAATCCTGCCCACCATTCAATCATTTCGTTGCAATACAATCAAACAAATGAAAAAGGCTTGTATGATGATATCAGTTCTGAGAAGATCTGTCTAGCACCTTCTTTTGTGTTGATGCCCTTTTCACCATGTTCATATGTAAAACTTTAAGTACATTTACATTTTACAACCAGAAAATGCAAGACCTGACTTGCATTTAGTGACAATAAAAGCTTGTGACTCCACCTTCTGCATGCAGATTACACAGAGAATATAATTCCATTCAGAACAGTTCAGTTGCATCTAACTGAAGTAGTCAGACCGGAACAACTGAAGCAGTTGAAAAAATTGCTTTTATTCATAAAGTAATTAAGATCGAATGTGAATGCACTGTGCTATTATAACCTTGAGAGAATGTAGATCAGTATGGAACGATGTTATTAAAATCAACATCAAACCACTACGTGGGGGATATTGTGTGTGTCTTGTGTACCATGGAAGTGCACTCAGTTACCCCCATCAAAGCAACCAAGGCTGACTGCAGGGTGGATCTCCTTCCAATAATTCATCAGTAAGTGTTAATGCTCTCTGTACACATTTGCTCAGTGTGCCCAGGTCTACGCAAACTGCAGTGGTGAGCTGTGGGTGGGAAAATAAGACTTCGGTAAAAGATCCAACGCGCTCGTTGGTTTATCCACACGTCCGAGTCTTCGTCTGTTGTGTTTCCAGATGGAGACATTTCAGCTTGGAAACGCTGGCCAGACCCATCAAGCCTTTCTTATACATTACATCAGACTGCAGAGGGGAACTTAAAATTTTAACATGCCTCAATGACAAATGAAATTAATAGAATAACTTGATTTAAACTGCTGCTTTCCATGTATTTTAGGTTTTTGGAGCAGTCTGAGTTTTTCAGCAGGAAGGTTAGCTAAGAATACTTACAGATACAGCTTGTGAGATAAATCTCACAAAAAACACGAATCTTCCACAAATTATAAATTATAAATGTGCTGAAAATATTTCATGTTTTTAATAATGGTAATGTTTGTGGTAAATGGTATTAATATTAAAACTGTTCTTGAATTTAAAACACATTTAAGTAATATTCCCATAAAAAAACTCATATTAAGAACATACATAATGTTTAATATGGGGTTTGGCGTTCATTTTGGAATAGTAATGATTTTTCAGATAAAGAGGAATCAAAATACTGAAAGACTTTTAACAAACAGCTGTCTCTCTACATTAGTAAACGAATTTTTTTCTTCCGTTATGCTGTGATAGTTATCGGTTTTGCTTCCCAACAGACCCTAAAACAAGATAAATTAGTATGTCAGCATCAGTCCACATTGGACTGAGCAAAAAAACCATATAAAACATTCAGAATCATCATATGAAATTTCTGTGTAATGTCCATTAACTGTGCTGGACTTCACAGTGGATTTCCGGAATTTATTGCCTTTCATGTGTGTAATTTTTATTAAAGGAAGTTTGGCATCTCATAAAAAATAATAAATAAATATACTGAATAAATAAAAATCTAAATAAAAATCTTCAAGTGGGAGGTCATATACTTTTTGGCGGCCTGATGGCTCAATGGGTAGAGCATCAGGCTAGGAGGTGGAAGTCTCCTGGTCCCTGGTTCAAATCCCAGCTCAGCCAAGTGTGTTCTTGAGCAAGACACTCAGCGTTAGCTCCCCGGGCGCCATGTATGGCTGCTCACTGCTCCCCCCCCAGGGGGATGGGTTAAATGCAGAGGACAAATTCCTCGTATATACAAACATACTTGGCCACAATTCCCCTTTCCTTTCATGAATTGTATATACGCACAAAAATTTTTGGTCTGCCTTCTATAAAAATGCTATCAAACACCTCAGAGTTTCACAAAGATTACCGTGCATAGAAAGTTCTCGTGGAATGGAAAAAAAATGGCTTTGAAGAATTGTGAGATTTTTACTGACATGGGCGAACATTTTATTTCCAGAAAATTTCTGGTGCCACAATATTTACCTCAGCTTCATACACTGCATTAGTTTACACTCTATTTCAAACCTTGCTTCTAGGACAAGGTGTTGCACCATTAACACTATGGCACATGGGTCTGGTTTCGTCACAGACAGGTGTTTGGGAACTGTATGGGGTGTGAGATAATTAATAACACAAATCAGACCTACAATGTTGCTCAAAGGTTGTCAGTATGTTTTTTATATTTAATGAATTTTACTGAAGGAAGACCTCTAATAGCACAAAATCTGGTTATTGTTAAATTACTGAAAAAAAATCCTTAGGCTTTGACAGTTCTATAGATATCACACACAACATTGCTTTAAAAATGGCAGACTGTTGTGGGGTGCTGTAAAAATGTAGGACAAATCCAATGAGGCAGAACTATAAACTCACTGAAAAGACTGAAAACTACAAAACTAGAGTCATTATTAAAAACTGATAGTCATTACCAGTAGGCCTCTATTGTCAGGATGTTTTCCTTCTACATACAAGTTCAACAAATAACATGTAATGGTCATAACTAGCAGCGGATGCTTCATTTATCTGTGTATGAGGAAAGTACATAGATCTTCAGGAACTGTAGTTAAACTGCTGTTAAAAGCAGTGAACCTAGCTAAGAATGCTTAAGGGGAAATACTGAAAGAAACCCTCATACAAACAGCACACGGTTTTTCTATAACAGCTGTCAAAATCATATTTAAGAAAAATAAATTACTTACATTCTTAGTGAAGCAAAATGTAAATTCAAACAGGAGTATAACTAGAACCCCCACAAGCACACGCATGCACGCACGCACACACACACACACACCCACCCCCCAGATGTACATTTAAAAAAATAATGTCTTGTATATCTGCATTGTCAAATCTGTCTATTCACTGGAATAATGCGTTGAGAGTGTAGCGGGATGCACACCTTTTCAAATGTGCATCGTATTTGTAAGTATGCTCATGCCATGTAAAAACAAGTTTCATGTGCAGTCCTTTGCACTCTTACAACAATTGAACTGCTTATTCAAATCAGAAAGGAAAAAATTTCAAAATATTGAATGTAGCAATAGTAAATTTGTACACACTGTGAGTGGTTTGGTGTAGAAAATATTTGCTAAATCACAAAATGTAACATTTGCATGTTACATTTTATAGCACAAATATGTGATTTTTCTCCTGTTAAATTTGCAGTACTAATTAATTGAATTGTTATTTTATTTGTCCGCCCAAACAAAAAAAAAAAAAAAGACTATTTATGTGTCTATAGTTAACTACCGCCGCTGTTTATGAAACAGCATATGTGTCATCAGGATGAAGGTAACACTCCTTTCTTGCTTCTTTCCACCATCTGTTCTGTGTTTCCAGGCTTCCCGTTTGTAAGGTGTACACAGCAGACTGCCTCTTGTCTCTCTGCAGATCTACTTGAAAAGCAGCATTTTCAGTTTAATTATCACAATGTTTTAAAAGTGACAGTGCTTTCATAGTGCCTCTTTATTTATTTTCTAATCTTTTTTTGCACATTCTGCAGTTTTCCTCTTACCCTCAGATCTTATGACTTAAGTCAATTTGCAGCACTCCAAAATTTTACTCTAACACAGTGGAATTCTACATATTTGTGAATAACTAATTTTATTGAATAATATAGCAATTCGTTTTCTCAAATATGACACGCTACTGACTTGGGCTTGTGTTCCATTTTGGGTAGGGGTGGGAAATATGGCCAAAATATCATATCATCATTTTTAATGTTTCGGTTATTTACGAACTAAGTACATTGGTATGTATGTAGTAATGTTGAGAAGCAATTTTATCTTCCAAGAAACAGAAAAAATTCAGTTTTGTTTGGGCATGAAACCAGTCTCAGTAAAATATCATATCACCTACCACAAATTTTGGGTGTTACCTTGCCATTCACCCAGTATTTTATTTATTCAAATACCCTCCATACCTCCCCTTAATATAAGACAGAGTTAAGCAGTTTTGGAAATAGATCAAAGAAGATCAAATGAACAAACTGGATTGAAGTGAAACCTTGTTGTAACAATACCAGGCAAGATGAATGCAGAAACTAAATTTTGATTTTCTAACTTTAAAAATGTCTGTCATGGCAACAGCATGTCAGCTATAATATTGGTAGGATTGATATGTAGAATATTTAATAAACTGAATTCATCAGTTTGTGTATGTGTAAATTATGATTAATTCCAGTTTCTGTTTAAATGTCCATTATACATTTTGAGTAATTTCTCACATAATTCAGTGTCATAGAGAATACAACAGACATTTTATTTCTCTGCAGTTTTAAAAAGTAATCAAACAATTTATGTTCATATCCATTAACTACAGGGGCAATAAGAAGCATGTGAGTCATTAACGTGATGATGTTACTGTCAAGAAGGGTAACAACAAGTTAATTTGGTCAAAGGTGCTTTATACAATGATCTACATGTTAATAGACTATGTCATGTTACCCTTGTAATGACTTTGCCACACATAGTTCTAATTGTGTTTTTAAACTGGAACAGTACAGTGATTAACTGGTTGTCAGACAGCAGTTGTCTACTAGGAAGAGGTCCATTTTTCTGGCATCACAGAACATGTGGAACCTTAAGCCACATAAATCCTGAAAGAAAAGGGAAATCCACTGGAAAGCATGGAAACAAAGCTTCAGTGCAGAGGAGCTTTCCACACAATGATGGGGCATGGAAAAGAGTTCTCTTCCAGTATTTAGCTGTCAGACCTGCAGCCAGCCAAGATTCACTAAACACAAACACTCTGTGTTTACAAACACTAATATGTGCTAACACACCACCCACACAGCAAAACGCCAAGCCCCTTAGGTTATAGCCTCGTGTACCGTGGCCTAGTGTCAATCACCTGAATATTAGGGACATTAGCATCCATCCATCCGTCCATCCATCCATGATTATTTGACTATTTAAAACTTAGATTTATTCATCTATAGCTTTTTTGGTAGGAAAATAGACTACAATTTTTAAAAACTTTTTTATTTAATTGAAATGATAGAAATTTGCAATATTTTTACAATCTTCATTTGTAATGCTGACCATACAATTAACACAGCAAGTTTACAGTACGTCCATATCATTCCATGCTTATCTTTATCAGGCTCACGGACGGCCTGGAGGCTATCCCAAGCAGCCTACCGGAGCATATCCCAGGCATCTTACCGGTGCAAGGTAGGGAACGCCTTAGACCAGGTCCCAATGTATTGAAGTTAATGGCTAGCATTAATTGAAAACAAATGTGCAGTTATATATTTTTAACAATGCTAAAGGAAGAGCTGTAATACAGATATATAATGTATGATTGAGAGATGAATATAGAGTATGTGCAGTACAGTATAAAACCAAAGTATACACCACAAATTTAATTCTAAGTTCTTCTTCCAGCCCCCAAACAATGCATCACACCGTTTATCCAACACTGAAACACTGATACACCCTACTTGTGTGATGTCCTTTTAAATGGAAGATTATTCAACAGGGGGCAGTAGGGTCAGTAAGGCAAGTAAGGTGGGTGCCAGTGAAGTATGAGTAATTTAAAAAAATGTTTGTCCAAAAAGTAATAATAATAAAATAAAATACAAGATACAAACCTAAACAGCACCACTCAGATGCTAATGCATCACTGATACATTCATGTGTAAAGGTACTCATTAACATTCTTTCAGATTATGTTCATTTTTGTAACCAATAAAACATTAACATATATTAATTTAGCAGATGCTTTTATCTGAAGAAACTAACAACACTTCACATGCATGTTACAATAAGATAATGCTAGACATCTTGCTGAGAAACACACCTGGAGGTTGGGCTGGGATTTAAGCCAAGAGACTTCTGTATCCCAGCCTGATGTTCTACCTGAGCCACCAGGCTGCCACCTGCATATAGCATCAGTGGGATCAGTCACACAAACATAGAAACAAGTGAGCTGTTTGATAATGGGAATATGAAGTACCTATATGAAAATGAAATTCTTTGTTTTTTTTAAACAAGAAAAAAATAAGTTGTATTTTAACTTTGTTTTTTCTTGACAACCAAATGTATAATTGAATGTGAATGTGGTATGTGTTTGTGTGTGTATAGTTGTTGCACATATTGTCTTTTAATAGATTTTCTGAACCTCACTGTGTACTCTCATCCGTTTTTTCCTCTTTGTTTTTTTTGTGTCTGTGTGTGTGTGTGTTGTGGCTCTCCGATGAGACAGGTAATAGGCTGTGAAGCAGAGCTTTTTGATCAACACAATGAAGGCCTGATCAGGTTTCTAATACCATGGCATTAGGGGCAAATTGAGAAAACATGATAAAAAAATCAATGACTTCCCTCTTCGTCTGGAGCAGGAGAAAAACACGCCCGCTTTCAAACCACTGTCGCCAAACTCCGAGTGTTTATTTGTTTTCCAATTTGTCCTGCCTTCCGCATCTTAAATGAACTGCTTGGACATTGGTGCATCCTGGGGAGGATTTAAAGAAACAAAAGACCAAACTGAACAAAAGTGACAATAGGTTCTCATGGAGAGTTCAGAGAATTATGTAGATGTTTATCATTATTATTTCCAGATGAAAAGAAATGGGTTTTAATGGATACATTAAATGGGTAACATGTTTTCAGGTCCTTTGAGACTCTTGTCACCTATTGTATAATACCTTTTTGTACAGGTAGTGCATAAGCGGTTTCACGTCAATAACTCCCATTAATCAAATGATGTCAGTCTATTCTGGATGTAAATTAAATACTACCCCTCCCTGTTCTTTTCCTTATACTGTCAGACTGCCTCTTAAGCGATAACGACCATGTGAAAAATTGTAAGCCTTTCTGTCTCCTTCGGTACTTTTTACCACACATAAAGGAGGATTTACAGTTGTGGCATAAGGTGGCGTTTGCCACCCTAACAAAATAATCTTACTAATCAAAAGAGAATATAAATAATAAGTAAGTTCATTATAGTTCTTTTGATGTAAAGCATGTTCTGAGCTCAGTCTACCAGTTAGCTAACCCTCCAGAGAACAGGGGTTCGTTCCACTTGTGCCATGTCTCTTCCTCTTTTCCATAACTGTTTAAATTAAGATGTGAAAGTGGTAAAGGAACAAGGTAACGTTAAAAATAATTTGTAATTTTTTTCCCCTCTAACTTTGTGATGTCTGACATGCAGCTAGGTGTCCGTGTAGCTAGACTTAGCAGCGGTATACAAAAAAAAAGATGTAAAAAATAAATCCAAAATTGACACACTGCCTAATTACAGCAAGCCTAATTAACATGTCGCACACCAGTCTAGACACACTCCTCAACACACCAGGCTGTTGTTGCGTGGAAGTGTATGGAAGCTTCCTCATATTACTTTTTATATGTTATACTTTTTATGTATACACCATTTTATACTTTGTGCATGTTTTAAGAATGTCATTGTACCCTCATGAAACAGGCTATGTGCTTCATAGTCTCGATTTCGTTCATTCACAAATCATGGAAATCTTTCAAAACAAATAAAATTACAAGCACTTGTTATTGCACCCTATGTTTTTACAGACTTACTGTTAATAGTGTCGAAATGCAACAAAATGGAAAAAAAAAATTGACAACGAATATCAAACTTTATAAGCACTTTACAACTCATCGTGTCGTTTACACATTTAGATAACACACTGCCTTTGAAACAAACGTGTGGGTTGTGTCCATTCCTTCTGCCTAGTTTGCCATATATTTTACCTCAGTTTGTATTATCTATATATCATTTGCTTTAAGTTTACTATATCTCGAGACAAATTTCTTTTACCTCTACTATTGATTCTTCTATTTTATGGTGAACTGTGAATGTGATTACATAAAATTTCTAGATCAAACAGTGAGCAATGATGACCATGTCTTCTTCTTTCAGTGTATTTGTAGTCTGATGACAAGAACCACGTTTTTGGGATAAGTCCTCTTCCCCAGACACTTTATTTCTTAATTTCAAAAACAAATTGACACATTACGTATTTACAATGACAGTATCAAACATTTTGTCTGCAGTTTCTTCTACGGTGGGAATTAAATAAACTGCTGATTGTTGCTCTGAGGCTGAAATAATCTTTTTAAATGATTGGTTATATTTACATTATGCATGGACCTACTCCATACATACATCCCTATGCATCTGAAAGAATAATTTTTTTTGTGATGCAACACTGTTACGTTTTCGTTGTTTCTTGCTTCAGAGCAGCCTTAGAGGCAAATGTTAATTCTGCTTGTCCACCCTGCTGTTGAATAGAAATTCCACTCAACTTCAGGACCTTGCTTTCCCTGTCTTCTGAAAATGGAATTCCCATTGATGTCTGCTGACCTCACTCGTTTGTCTTCCAGGGCTTACTGGTTCATGATGTCAATCCATTATAGTCACAAGGGAGTTATTTGAAGGCCTCACTTCTTGAGTATTAAAGGCACTTTTCCAAGGTGGGCCAAGGTGCTTGATAGTTTACTGTCATCTCTCACTCTCGGTCATTGGTAGCCATCATATCAAGTGAGTCATCGACCAAAATACAGGTGCCTGATCCTCAAAACTGTTTCTCAACCATCACCAAAACTTGTTCTCTAGAACCAGAAACCTGATGTCAATTTCTGATGCAGAACAAACCATGTAAACTATTGTATACTGTTCATGTGTTTGGATTACACACACACACACACACACACACACATATATATACATACATATAGTTTACATACTGGACTTCAAAACAGAATGGCTTAGATTTTTAGATGTGATTACATACAATTGTAGTTTTACTGTTTTTCTTGTTTTATCTTGTGTTTGAAAGGTTCCATCCCATATTAAAAGTATAAAAAAAAACTATTTGAAGTGTTTATGTATACCAGAGCTTTAAACATTGATGGGAACATGTCCCACTCATCTCCTAGTCCTTCCTAGTTCCTTACCCTTCGCTGCACATTTATGAGGACTGTGAGTGCTGTAATGCGTACTGTCAGTGCACTCCAGTGCCAGGGAGCACCTCCTCACTTGGGAGGGTTGGCAGCTTCATAGCTCAGATTAATTGAAGTGAATCAACCTGCTGTAAAAGGCATTTGGGCACCAGCACCAAAAACTGCGTCGGTCGAAACAGGTCCAGTGTTACTTCTCTTACCTGTGAGAGAGTCCTGCATTGGCACTTGCACCCCCTCAATATATTAGTGTGTAAAAATCTGTGATGGCAATTACAACAAACCTCTTCTCTCTATAGCCAGTTGGGCAAACTTCACCCCAGCCAATGATAACCAGAACACTCAGCAGGTGTGATGTGTGTGCAGCCAGTCCTCGCTGCTGTCATTTAGCATGATGAAGGACTTGCTCTTCTCTCGATGACCCGAGGCACTATGGTATTTGAATGAATGAAGGTAAAGGTAATGGATGAAGTGTTGTGTCAGCGACAGATGGATGGAGACTGGGACTATTACTGCGTACATGTATTTTTGGTACTGCGGTTGTGACCAAGGAGAGTAACAACTCTGCGTATAAAAATGTTAATCCGTTAGCATGTAATTATAATTCCTATTGATTTTTATGCTAATTTAAGTCTTATACATAGAGAAAGCAGGTGCAATCTGACATTTAAAGGTAATCCAAATTAATTAGATGCCATGCTTTCATTTATTAATTTATTTTTCTGCTGTTATTGTCAGGAGAATGAAATAGTGAGGCTGACAGGTTAACCTCATTGATAGGAATGAATGTGACGCTGACCATAAAGTTATGCAGGCATCTATATCTTTAAAAACACATCGACTGTCTTTATGGAATAGTATTTCTTTTTTATTTATTTGCGTTTCATTATAATGTGAGGATACATACGCGCATAAATTTTTATTTTAGTATGTTATATTCATCCTTTCCATTAATTATTAAATATTGAATTCTGTATGGATCCTGACAAAGGTGGGGGGATGCTGTTGCAGATAAACATGTCTGGGACACAACTCTAATTCACAAATATTACGTTGAGCAGGCAGCTGCAACTGCACATGGGCAGAGAGGTGGAGAGGCACTGGAGCGTGTGGGCAGTCTATGAAGCCTGACATGGCGGAACACCCCCTGTATCCACACATTAATCTCCTAAGGGCCAGTGTTACCAATTGACAGCCTTCACTGGCTCTCGTCAAGCCTGTAGCCAGCGCTTCCGTGCTCCGTTGTGGCATTTATTAAACTAAAGCCCGAGACTTATGGTTGGAGCCATTTCTCAGAGTGCGTCCATCACAATTATGCTATGTAGGAGAAACAAGCGAGGAGCGTAAAGATACGCGGGATGTCATTTGACAAATCAGCACTTGTGAGCCATCAATGGTCAAGTCATGTAGACCAACAACTACTGCTGACAGAATCGTTCTGTTTCAGTTTTTTTTTTCTTTTTTTTTTCCAGAGTCTGCAGAAAATGCAGGAATTCCAACCTTTCATAACAAGGCTTAGTTTTGTACAGCTGTACTTTCTGTGTTTTCCATTAAGAGCACCTTGCTTATTTTTCAACTTGTAAATTTTATAATGTTATAAGTGTTGTATGTTTCTTACAATGAAAAAGGTTGGTTTGGGTTAGGCAGGGGTTGGGTGTAGTGGATAGGAAGAGTAACTACTCAATAATCTGTCAGGGCTGTAGTCCTGCTGACAATTGCAAAACCTAATATTCAACCAGTGTTGGCCTCTTTTGCAGAAACAAGGAACAATAAAGGAAGAAAAGTAACAGGATGTCACCTGTCATCAAATAAAGAGCTAGATATGAAACACAAATGTGCAGCGTGCCAAAAACACGAATTACAGAAATAGTGATGAGGCACAGCAAATTAGAATCAGCTGACTTGGGAAAGTGCTACTGCACATACACATTATTTTGAGCTGAGATGTTATTTGATACCCTCCACATTTGCATAGAGAATATATGAGCTGAAGTCTTTCTTCAACCACAGCAACATAACAAAACTTTTTCGCAGGTTAACAAGAGCGATTGCTCCACAGAACCCACAATAATTGTACTACAGTCATACAACTGCGGTCATATATCATGGTAGCTTTGAAATAATTTATGTGAAGCTTTAAGGCTTTTGAAGAATTATGAACATCCTCCCGGCTTTGAGAAAATCCTAATGCGCAGCTGAAGACGACTGCAGCAATTCAACATTTTCACAGCGACGCTGCCCAGAAAATTCTTACATAAAAAGTTTATTACAGATATGTTGATACCTTTTCATGATACATTTTCTATTTTATTCCTATTTTCCACAAATAAGGCATTTACAAGACACAAATAACATTTCATCATATCTTAGAACACATTGTCACGAATTGTTTCATTATTATTGAATTTTTTTCCTCTCCCAAGATCCTAGATATGGCTCAGTAATTGGATGCTTTTGATGTTGCTTCTGCATTTACCAATAAAATCCCCGAAAACAGCATGTCACCTGCTGCTGAAGGCTGTTTTAGGTGCACTGTAATAGTTTAATGAATGCATTGTCAGCGAAGGCTTTCCTTTTCCTAACTCAATCAATTACTCCGGCAGGAATGGTCTTTGGTACTGTAAAGTGCAGTCCTGGGTTCTATCTTGGTTAGATCCGCTGCCTGGTCTCCCTGGGTCTCATTACACCAGATACGTTTGACTTCTGGGGTGGCTTCTTCATTGCCAATTCCGAATAAGCAACCTCCTATTATACTGCCAACAGACTTAAATAGGAATATCATATGAAATTCTGTTTGTCTAGGTTACAGTTAATGAGGGAAAAGTTGTTCATTCTGAAATATTTGTAAGTTTTGTTGTGATATGGAGAAGTTTCCTCGGTTTGATGGACAGGGGGTGCTGGGAGGAGAACCAGGCATGTGAACAGGGTCTCGGCTCACATTGTGCAATGAGTTCTGTCAGCCTGCCTAAGTGCAGAAAGACGCATGTGGCTTTATACATTTCCCTGTCGAAATAACGACTATCTTTCAGAGTACCGCCATATGAAATTGCAGGATAGAGTGTGCCTGCTCAATTATTTACGTTGATCTCTGAAAGAAAGTATTGTCGTATCCACCAAATAAACCACGGAATTTCAGATCTGTCTTTACTGTGTTACAAGACAGTGCTTTCTTGGAGGGACAGCTGAGGTTCTTGAGCAAAGCATGGGCTGAACTGTAAAAAAAACTGCAATCAGTGATACCCTCTGTGGTTTGCCCAAATCCTTTTGCGTGACACCAGCCAGAGAGTGTCTGTGTACCAGACTGGAGAAAAATAACCAGAAGAACAAAAAAAGAACAGCTGTTCACAATCTGAAGCATTGGTGAATACTGATAGAAGAAAAAAACTATACGGTCCATTTGCAGGGCAAACAAAGAGAAATTAACAATCCTAAACTTCACTGGGCTTCTCCTGGGACCAAATGGAACGAGAGGGCAAAGGGCATAAAACAAAAGCAGAAAGCCAATCTTTTTGCTAACTGGGGCTTTATCCTTGTTCTTCACCAAAGCACTGACCATTGACTCTTGACAGTGCTCAGTGCTGTGCTGGAACTTAATTTGTCAGCCTAACGAGCTTCAGAACAACGACTTAGGATAGATGAGATCACAGTGGCTTGTGGCAAATGAACGCAGAGACTTCAGTCTCACTCAAATCTGCTGCAGTCCAGAGGTGGCAGCATTTTTAGTGTTGTTAATGGTGAGTCAACAAATCAGCAAATTTATTATAAACATACAGGCTTCAAATAGTCAAGGAGTAATCAGCATTTATTCCTGTATGACAGTTTTTTTTTTCTTTTTTATAGCAGCCAACACTAGATTTGTTTTCAATTTTTTTTTCTTCCTCTACAGAAAACATTAAATGCAGACAAGTCTAGCTGCACAAAATTATATACACTAACTTTGCTTTTATAGTTCAAATTCTGTGTATTCAAATTCAATATATCATTGCCTCTCATGATGTCTGTGAACTCTATATCTGAAACGGTTTTCCAATGCACTGAATAGTGATTGTGGGGAAGAATCCCATGTTCTTCGGTGTGAGAAGGATACATGTAATCTGAGATGTTTTGGATTCCAAACCAAAGTGAATATCCCGTTTTACACCTTTATTTTCAAGGACAGGTTGTAGAATCAGATTAAAGTAGAATGAATAATCCTGAAAAATACATAAACGCCCAAATGTAATGATTTCATATTGTCGTAACTAAGTAACCATTGTGTTGCTGAAGGAAAATATTTGACCACTCAGTGAAACATGGGGATGGCATAGGACAAATGGTGAACACAATCAACTGACATTGATTATGTATCTCAACACCATTTCATGCTATGCTTTATGGGTCAGATGCTGCAAGGTCCTTGATATGAAGAATTGTGAGCATTCAGTAATACCTGTGTTCCAGTTTCACAGTTCCAACCCCTTCTCCTATGTCAGTCCCTATTGCTCTTGTTTTTCCCTGTGTTGTCTATGTCTCAGACTCTCATCTCTGGCCAACTGACCCCTCGCTTGTATTAACAACCTCAGTTCCTAGATTGCATGTATGGACTCCCATAACCCTTTAATAAATGCATTGGCTTTGCAGCTGAACTCTTTCCCATCTGTTTGGTGCGAGTCATTACACACTGCAGCCTGCAGGACAACGTTCACGGGCACAGAATTTTAAAGCTGTTTGCTGGTCTCTGGGTAGATCCCTTTAGCAGATTTCTTCCCATTAATTTTTGAGGTTTATTATCCAGAAATAAAAGATAGAAGTTGGTGACATTCTGAATTTGAGAGCCACATTGCTGCAGGATTCCTATGGGATGCAGCACAGTAGCTTTTAGTGCAGGACTCAGTTCCATCATTGTGGGCCGCTGCAGGCAGTCAGCCAGTCACTGTGGGTGGGAGTGGGACAAAAAAAGACTTGAGAAATAAAGGAGAGGGAAAAATAAATAAATTATATGATATATATATATATATATATATATATATATATATATATATTCAACATGTGTGTATGTATGTATACACACACACACATGCATGCACAATCACTCCTTTCTCTATTGCATTTCTAAATACCGTAGGTTCAACAAAAACATTTCATTTTTGTTGAAATTTAAATGAATACGTACACTGTGAGTTTCGTGGTCTAGCAAAGTCAGGAACTGATTGATTCTACTGCAGTGATAAATAGTTGGAATATAGGTATGATTAAATATGCAAAGGTCAAAAAGCAAAATTATGCTGATCATTTTAATTATATATGTTTATAATTGCATGGCAAACAGCAGTAATTCTTTCAAGCATTTAAGAAGAGCAAGTAAAACCTATTGGTTGTAAGCCTCACTCACTGTTCTAAATGGAAAAAGTGCTTTAAATGTTTGCGAAAATTATGCTAATTAATGTAGGCTTAATCACCAGTAATCATCAAAACACAGATAAGTCAATTTTTAACTTTCAACATGTTCAGGCATTTTTATGTCTTATTTTTAATATCTTCGAGGCACCATTAGGCTTTTGAAATTTCTAGCAACCGCAGTCTATAGGAAAACGTGAAATAAGAGACTGTCTAAAAATATCATCGCTAAATTTCACAACATGGAACTTGTGTGTCATCCACAGCTTGGCATTATACATCAAAATATGACAACATAACCATATCTTCCAAATGCAATTAAAAAAATAGAAATCACATATAGTATACCATGTTGATATAGTGGTTTCAAAAACATGTACTGTGATTGCTCATGTTTAGTAAATTATGGTGGATTTTTTATGTTTTACAGTTTATTTTGGGTTAGTTTTTGTTGGATTACTTCAGATTAAACAAATTAAAAAGAAACGAGTGAGTGTATATAACAGGCTTGTGTGGAAAGGGATGGAGCCTTATGGGACTGGAACAGGTGCATACAAGTCATTGCACTGAAGTGGTCAGTTTATATGTTGCCACCTGCACACAAAATGGAACTGTCAGGGAGTGTGGGTGGGATTGGCTTTTTAAAAAATCAGTTCCAAACTAATTTATATTCTAAATCACTTAAAACAAAAGATGCATATACTTTAAAAATAAAGATAATAATAAAAATGAATAAATAACTAAGAATAAGATGACCATGACACTGAGAATGTGGAAGAGCTGAGAAAAATAAATCATATATGTTATATATATATATATATTCTATTGAGATACTGTAACAAAGGATTTAGTTGCAGAATAATGTCTACAGAAAAAAATCCTCAATCCCAAAATTCAGTCTGGAAACAGTAGGTCCAAATACCTAGTAAAAGTCAAACTGAAGCAAAAAGCGTACAAAAAACAGGGAAAACTAGGCATTGTAAATAAACTCAATCAGGTCAAAGGAGGAAAGGGTCAAGATCAGAAGACACTGACAACATGTGGAAAGCTGCTCAGAATTGCACCCAAAAATTGCCAGTACCTCACTGAACAACTGAGGGCAGCCGGGGGTTTATAAAGGTTTTTGAATGACAAGGGACAGGTGAATCTAACACATTGCTGATTGGGATCATGACCGTGAAGGATGCGGCTACAGAGCAGTGGACATGAGTAGCATGTGTCTGTGTTTATAACTACGACTGCTCAGGAATTTCTCAGGGTATTTTGTAAGTTGCAGACATAGCAGATATGCAGTTTTATGAAGTCTTAATGGGGATGTGTAAACATAATTTCAGAAACAAAATTAATAATTCATATTGCATTTAAGTGATTCAGAATATTTTGAGACTGTTTTCTTTGTACTGTTAGATTTTTATAGCTTCACATTCAAATTTACAGAAAAAGTTTTCTTTATAGTTTAACTTCAAAGTTTATGGATCTTTTTCCCCAGTTTTACATTATACACTCTGAATAATGTTTGCATGTATAATTAAATTTGAAATTGCTTCACATTAAATGCCACATGTGTTTCCTTTGCTAGAAAACCATATCTACAAGAACTTTGACAGAGCCTTTGATTTGGTGCTGAGCTGTCAGTAGTCTGGAGAGAGTAATGAGACATTAGATTAGTCTGAATAAATGGGTCACATCACAACACACATTATTAAGTTCAGGACTGATAGCACGAGCCAAACATGCAGAATGACACTTCACAAAGATTTGAAACGGTTGGCCCCTTGATCAGACAAAGGGAATGACTTTGTTAGCAGATTGCATTTGCAAAAGACACCTATAAACAAAAATCAAAACAATATCTCAATTTCTTTATTTAACTGCTAAAAAAAGTGTTGTAAAAACCTAGAAATCAGCTGCTTGCTGGACTGTAATGTAGGAGGTGGTGCACATTTTGCTACAACCACTTCACTAAAATGTATAGAAATGGTAAACAAGCTAAAATCTCTCCATCTAAAGTTGCACTTTAGTATGTACCTTAGAATATTAAATGCCAGTCTAATTAATCCACTTAGATAAAATGGAACGGGTCTACATTTGTACTGCTAAGAGCTATCGAGTCCTTTACAACAAACCTCCAAACAGAAATATACTCAGAAGTGTAGTACAAATTGTCATACAACTTAGTGTATAAAAGCATTACACAAAAAGAGTTGAACAGAAAGAGGAAAAAAACAGAAAATATCTGGGGGAAAAGACTAAACACAAAACAGCAAGGAAACAAGGAAAAAGGAACACAGTCTTAGCAATAGGTAAAAAGACAGGATTAGGTAGATATACATATTAACAAGATACAGATGGCAGTTGTAGCTAAGCATCATTCACAGCGTTGCGATACGTATACTGCAAACGTAGTTACTGTTTGACAGACTCATGTGTATTTACATTTCACTTCAATGAAAACATATCAGTAATCACTGAATATTTTCAAAGGAAATATACAATTTTTTACAACACCTAGAGTGAAATGTGTGCACACGTGTGTGTGCTTACTCTGTCACATGTGGTAATCAGCCTGCAATGCTCAGGCATGCAATCATTGGAATTTCTTGCCGATAAACATCTTTGGAGGACGGATGTCAAGCATGACATGATTTAAAGTTAACTTAGTTTGCAAGATTACCTAAAAGTCAGGTGGTATGTAAACATTGTGTCTTCAAAACCGCTGGCAAATCACAAATGATTTTCCCTGATACATTTTCTGCATGGTTTTGGTCCAGTTTGCTTTGTTGTGCATCATCTTTGTTTATCAATGGTGATCAGGAAAAAGTGAAGCACTTTGGTGTAATCATTCTATCATCTGAAATTAATAGTCTGTGGGGTACCTGGACATTTGCTTCAAACCTGAAATTAAAGCTTTGAAAATTTAAAAACGTAATTTTACAAAGTTGCCGGGGACAGGCTAGAGGCCACCTGTGACCCTAAACGGGAATGGATGGATGGAATTTTACAAAAGAGAATTCTAGCAGAATGCAAAAGAGAGATTTAATATTGAAGGTGCATATAATTTAATTTATTTATATTTAAGTGGGACACAATAAATACAATTATATTATATAGAGTTCTTATTCTTAACAAAGTAATCTCCTGGTATGGCTTTTGTATGAAGACTTTGTTTCAACAGTACCCACAAGAGATGATAAACCTTAATACATATTCACACTTCCTACAATAACATCAGGTAATAAAGCCAATCTTTGATCACTTCAGTCCTCTTTAGAACATCAAATGAAAAATAAATGGAAAATGCAATAACACAAAAACATGTCAAACCGTAATTATATGAAAAAGGACATCCTTGCTGCAAGATAACAAATTAAACCTGTTATGTTGCTACTTGTTCTTAGAACCAGTCATTGATCAATTAATTTCTTACTGCTGATACGCTGTCATACGTATCTAGATTTATTTTGTATTTCGCTTCAATACCAATATAAATAAATCAGAATAGACACAAACTTGTTTGATTGACTGGAGGATGACTTCTCTGGGGACGCTGTGAGTAGGTGCTGTGTTAAAACGTATTGACAGCTTTCATATGCAGTCTTCTCTGATATGAAATTCCCTCTTGTGTGACGGCTGATTTCTTGTGAGTGCAAATAAATAAAAATGTGCTTTCGTACAGAGCAATGGAAATCACCTTTGATTCAACTTGATTTCACGTCCTCTCCTCTTTTCCTTTAAACATGTCTCAATCCATGTTTTAAGATTAAATATTCATTACTCGGTGGTGCAGCTCCACCGAGTCCCCTGGCGAATGCTTCCAGAAAAATCAAAAACATTGCAAAGTACATGTGTTTAAATGCAGTGCATATATCGTCCCCCAAGTGAGTACGCATTTTGCAATAAAGCGGTACAACTAAAGCAGAACAGCTCTCCGTGTTTAACCCATCTGGAGCAAAAGCCTGCCAGTCTAGCAGCGGCGTTTGAAACGTTCAGAATACAAACAAACACAGAAGCCTGTTTGAAAACAAAGACAGCGTGTTCAGTATTACTACGTTCAGTGTTTAAAATGCTAAAAAGCATCAAGTGTTGATAACTCTGGACAGCTCGACAACTAAAGACCGTTGAAGGCAGTTGGACTTTAGGTTGCAGTGTCTGTTTTGGAGAACTATATTTCACATTGTTACGTTTTCCAAAATAGCTTCCCTTCAGCTATCTTCAGTGGCAGAATGCACCACGGTGCGAAGATATAGATTAACACGGAATTTAAGTAATACATCTTGAAGATAAAGTGAACAAGCTAGGATTTTAAACCATGACTATGACACACAAGTTTTATTCCTTACAATGTGTGTTAATTACAGCATGAAATCACACACGGCTGAGGCGTGCGAGGTATTGCTCTCTTGTTGCATCAGTGCAATGCAAGGCTTTGTTTTGTTTCGTTTATTTATTCATCTGTTTGTGTGTTTTCTCAGATCCAACTTCACAGAGAATACAACTAGTCTTGTCAGACACTGGCTGGAGAAGAGATCGCTTTTGACTTCTTTGCACTCAGACCACATGTACTGGTCTGCTGTTTTTTTTTTTTTTTTTTTTCCTCCCCATTCTTTCATAATCGTTTCATATTTTGTATTGTGTAAAAATAAATCAGTGTTTGCTCACCGTCTTTCTGGGATAATTTCAAAGGCTAGGCTATATTCTAAAAAATAATCCCTATGGCCAGGTATTTTTAGAAGATTTTTGATATTAATTTTCAGCAAGAGATTTAAGTCACCTCTATCTTTTCTCACTCAATACCCTCATGATAAAAAAAGATAGGATGATAAAAAATGAAAGTGGAAGAAACAGGATAAAAAGCAAGGGTTTATAAAATGTCAATTTAATTGTTTGATGAAAACTTAGAATTTTGTCAAGTACAGTAGGTCAAAATCTCAAAACAAGAATAATGTAAATTTGCTACAACACCTGAATCAGTGATTACTAAAAACATTAGTTAAACTGAAAAAAGAGTATATATTATTGTCCATTGCATAACAATGCCTCCTCTATTAGAATAATGAAGGAAAAAAATTCATAGTAATTATTTAAATGCAAACATAATTTACAAAAATGGAGTATGTGGAATAAAGGCTAAATTAAATCAAAATGAGGTCTACACTTAAAAAGATGTCAAATTAAAATTAAAAAAAAAAAAAAACATTTAAACAACATCCTATTTTCACTTGCATATTAATATCCACAAGAGAAGAAGGGTGAACAATATGAATGATTTATAACAAGCTGTAGTCGTTATCTCTGGACAGGCATGAGTGAGGTGACTCGTGGGTTCTGATGAAAAATGTGAAAAGATGTGGCCCAGATCAGAACCTGACGCGTGCCGAGACACCCACCTTGAAGCATTACAAAGAAGCCGTCACTCATCAATCACCTCCTCATGACGGTCGAGCCTGTCCTGGGTGCAAACAAAAGGCGTACAATAAACCGGTCCCTCCTAATGCCACCATGTCCTCTCCCACTCACACACAAAAGGAGCAGGCCTAATAAAAAGTATCTCTTATCCCCACCTGTTACTGGTGATGAAGGATTTGGATTTTGGGTAATTGACATCTGTGCCCACTATTAGTTTGGAAACATCTACACTGGTTTCTTCCATTACCCTGAGCTTTTTTTGGCCCAAAATCAGTCAAATCATGTCTCTGCAAATAATAGACTTATTAGTAAGTGGCCAATTAATGTCATACAACAGCTGACATCTTGCTACCATCATAAAGCTTAAATCTGAAGCCAAGAACAGTAACTTGCTGATGTGAATTTATATCACTACTTCCTACAACCATAATGTGAAATTACTTAATGTGAAACATGTGTGACGCATTAATGTGTATGTTTGAAACAACTTGAAGTTTTTAAACTTTGATACTGACAAAAAAAGTGTTTTAAAAATAAAAGTGGAGCATGTTTAAGTGATTAAGAGTGAAGTGTCTGTCTCCCTTTCTGTTTGGAGTCCATCATGCTTTATGATGCAGAGTGGTTAAATTAATAATACAACAGGCCATGTGCACTTACAAACGGGGCATGGAGGCACAAGATGGATATATAAGAGTAACATACAATATTTGTGTTGTACCTTTTAGCTAAATTTTCTTTTTTTTCCATTTGAATTACAGAAATCCTAAGAGCCGGGGGGGTGGGGGGTGGGGTGATGGAGTACTCTGTAAAGAATCACCCATAATATATCCATTCCAGTCCATACCACAAACTGCCCTTCCACTCCTCTATGCAACTTTATATATCACTGTCATTCTTATATTGACATATGGAAGACGTGTATTATGTAATGATAAAAGTTTGGTGAGCCTTGGTTGCTATGACCACTGAGGTCACAGCATGTGTGAATCCCACACATGGGTGAGCCTCAGCGTTATACTCCTAGTTCATTTATTTCCTTTCCATGTGCACCCATGGGACTGTACAGTGGATTAACAATGTGTCTGTGTGATTCCAATTCTCAATCTGCGTAAACCCTGTGGGACATCAGGCATGGAATGCTTTCATCTAAAAGACCATGTTAACAGCATAGAGTTTGCTACACTGTTATTTTGTAGCATTTCTACAGGCTATTAGCTGTCTTTGCTCAACTTTGTATGGGATGGCACCTATTTCTTTAAGTAGATCCTGCACATCCCTGTTTGTCTGGATACAGTGTATAGAAGAGGAAGAAAAAAAGGTTTGAGAGTTGCTCGGACAGTTGGATTGAACTAATGCATAAAAAAAAAAAAAATACATTTGTTGTCTTGCCTTTGAGAGATAACAGCATTTAAATTTCTAGCAGCACTACAAGTTTTGTCAATATGTGTAGACTAGTCTACTGTTTGAGACCATACTGCTGTGTAACTGGCTTTTTTAAGACAGATCTCAGCATGAAAAAAAAAACCTTTCTGAATGGAAAATTGTTTTGTGGTCCATATAGTGACGTGACAGGAAGAGATTTCTACTTCAGAAAGAAAATAAAACAATGTCTAGCAGCTTATGAGTGTTTGCACAGGGGATTCAAGATGAAAGAAAGTAAAAGGAAACACTAAAAGTAAAGTGAGTGCTTGTGGTAAACTATGAGGCAGGCCTTCCTGATGGTCCCCATTCCAGCAGCTTCCCAGCATCTGCTGCAAAACTTATACAGTTTAGACAGTTGCTCTGGGCAAGCGGCGGGTTCAGGGTCTTATCAGGAACATCCAGGAATCAGCCCTACTAAGGGTTTCACAGCTTCCGCTCAATTTTTTGACATATGATTTCTTTCTTTTTCTTTTTTAAGTACCACATGCTTCAGGTCAAATATAATATGTTTGATCTCGTTCAGAACCCCGCCGTCTCTTGAGAAGCACACTGTATAACGTCAACAGGAAGTCACCTTAAATGACCTACTTCTCACCACCTGTTATTTGGCTGGACAGTCATACACATGTTGCTTTCAAGCATAATGTGTATGTGATTAGAATGTTCCAGTTTTCTGTAAACTTTCTATTTCTGGCAGGTTAATTGAGGGATAGAACCACTAATGTCCCCTTATACAAGAAATGCATTAAAAAATAAATATACAGCTGGATAAATGTAATAAGCAACTTTTGACTAATTTGACTAATTATTTTATTTTGTTGCCAGGCAGTCAAAACTAAATCGTATAACAAATTAAATAATTCCAAGATTTCCTTATTTTTGGTTATATGACAAATGTTGTGTATGAATACTTGTATCTACACAGCAAGTCTGTGTCAAAAACATGAATATCTCTCCATCCCTTGCCAACCCTCTGGTGTCTGGATACAGAAGCTATGAATTTTATTAAAAAAAAAAAAACAATATTGATACCACTCAGATGAATGATAACTTTTTACGGAGATATTTGCAAGTACCTTAATTGTGTGAGCTAAATAAAACACATCTAGGTCACAAAGGGAAGAATTCAAATTAGGCAATTAAGGTGTTGGAAAGCCTTATTAAGAAAGTAAAGCATGTAAAATAAAAGGAGAGAGACCAATGTCAGCTCAGGCGTGATTTACCATGGGCAAAGTAGCAAAATGGTGTCAGGATTATAAATTCAAACACTATTAATCTCTGATAATAGCCAAGCACATATAAGGACAGAATTCATAACCAGGAATCAGAAGCTATCTGTCTCTAAGGCCTCATTTTACCTCATTATACTTTCCCTCGTGAATATCCAGAGGAATTAAAAACAGGTAAAGACACATGAATGACCAGTAGCAAAACACAAATAAACAAAACAAAGAAACAAAAAATAAATAATGTCATAAGGTGAAGCACTTGATCACCAGCACATGGCCTGCACCATTCCATAATTGTCCTCATTCATTTCCAAAAACCATTTAAACCTGCTCAGGCTCTCAGTCTTTGCTGTCTAAGTCTAATACATTTACTGTTTTTTTTAGCCTTGCTATATGATCTTCTCCCAACATGTACCTACCTATGTACATAAGTACCCACTTTTCATTTATTTCCATGTTTTGTGTTTTCTCCATCTGCAATTATCACGACCTACCAAAATTGGTCCAAGGAAGGAAAACTGGTTCATGGGCAGCCAAGGTTCACTAATGCACATGGAGATGGAATGGTGGCCAGTGTAGTCCAATCCAGTAGAAGAGCTACTGTAGCTTAAATTCCCAAAAAACTTAATGCTGGTTATTAATGAAAGATGTCAGAATATACAGTACATGGGAGTTTGTTGCATACCATGCTGATCCCTGTACAATACCAAAAGTGCCTACAATGGGCATGTGACCACCAGACATGGACCACACACTAATGGAAGAAGGTGGCCTGGTCCAATCAGTCATATTTTCCTTTAGATCATGTGGATGTCAGGGTGCATGTGCATTGCTTATGTGGCCAAGAGATTGCACCAGGATGCACTATGGGAAGAAAACAAGCTGGCAGAGGCAGTGTGATGCTTTGAGCAATGTTCTGCTGGGAAACTTGGATATGGAACACTTCATGGAAATGGTATTCCCTGATGGCAGAGGCCTCTTTCAGCATGATTATGCACCCTGCCACACTGAAAAAATGGTTCAAGAGTGGCTTGAGGAACACAACAACAGTTTGAAGTATTGACTTGGCCTCCAAATTCTCCAAATCGCAGTCCAATCAAATATCAGTGGGATATGGTGGAAAACTAGGCCGATCCATGGAGGCCCCACCTTGACATTTACATAACTTAAAGGATCTGCTACTGAGAGCTTGGTGCCATATACCACGGCACACAATCAGAGGTGTAGTGGAGTCCATACCTTTGGCAGCAAAAGGGGGGCCTACTCATGGAGGTCACAATGTTATGGCTTGTTAGCATATATATGTATATAATCAAGTCACACCACCTTTCAATATTGTCAGAAGTAACAATCTTAACTGTTTCACATGATTTAGGTTTAGAGTCTGCAAAAAAAATAAAGACGACGTTAACTTGACACTATAGTGAAAAGCACTGAGGAAAGCCCAAGGTCATCAGGTTTAGTTCAGAACATTAGAAAAATCATTGAGTCAGACATACCTTATACTGCACAAATTTGTTCTCAAGAAAAAGGGAATGCCCCCAAGCAAAAGAGTTTCTGTCAAGGCTCTTGAATGTGGGGAGTTTATTTCCATAAAGTTGTTCTTGGAAATTGGTCTGCTGCCTGAGACGCATTTCAGTGAAACAGTGAAGATTAGAGCACTTGTCACAGCGTGTGCTTATCTTTAACCGTGACAGGACAACATTTGTGTTCCAACTGTGAGAGCTTATACAGGGTTTTTGGATGCCAGCCACCTATCTTGGGGTGCAGAGGAATGGCAGATACTTTCCCTGTCCCACATCCTCTCACTACCCATATGGAACAAGTATGTAGTCCTTGAAAAGGATCCTCAGTGGAACTGCCTCTGTTTTGTATTAATTGTTTATCAGGAGCATACATTAGCAGCTAATAAAGAAAAAATATGTATATACTATGAAGCTGACACAGTACTCACAATGCTAGCAAATTACTTTCTTGAACCTTTTGTTTTTTAGTTCTTTTGACAAAGAATTCTAAGAGTCACAGTTGTATTTAATGGAGGGTACTGTTGGCATGTCATCAGCATTATTGTTATAATTAATAGCATCTCATGGTTAAAGAAAGCATGCATGTAAGTCGGGTTCATATAAGTAATATGTTAAGTTCCTGTTAGGTGATCCTGAAATAAATCATCTGTCAAATAAAACAGAAGGAAAAGTTCAGTTTGCATAATTACTGAAAGGTTGAAGTTCCAGAAAAATGTGGTATGCAAACAAAAGGGGCATTATTAGAGCTTTAACTACAAAGGCCTTTGAAAGCAGCAGGAGCTCATAAGCTCAAAAGAACAAAATGTACCATCTACAAATGAGAGGATTGGGAGATGTTACAAACTTCAGCACATAAATATGAAAAATTATTCAAGGCTTAAACAACTGCCATGCAGTTTTTTTTTTCCCCTCACTGATGATCTGCTGTAGAAATGAGGTAGAGGACAAATGATGCAGGAGGCTGTTTGTGTCTCACCTTCACATAAAGTTTTCTCAAAGTACACTCACTCTGATAACCTGATTCTATCCTTTAAGATAAGTCTGCCCTTACCTTTTAATCCCCAGATGAAAAAGCAAAAGGTTTCTGTCAGTGAGGCAAAAAGACAGATTGTTCTAAAAGTGTGCTGCTCTCAAAGGATATGATCTCCGGTACTTGTCTATAGTTCATTCCAAAGGGAGCAACATTGCTTCTGAGTCAGTGCTAGCACCATGGGAATTGTAAAGCTGGTCTTCGTTGCCTCTTGCTGCATTTGAAAATTCTCACAATTGAGTCTTTTGGTATTTTTCAAGAAAATGCACAACTTCTACCGTAGAAAAAGAAATATTATTGGCAAAAATACTCTTTTACCTTTGACCGATGACCAGAGACTTCTGAATGCAAACCAAGAGCACATATTTAGCAATTAGCTTAGATGTTGTTAATTAAGAAGCATCAACCTTCAGATCAACCCTCTGTTGGTTTAGGTAGTGCTCATAAGCTTCATAATACAAGTGACACATTTATCAATCAAGGTACAAACCTGACTCTGGAAGGCTCTGGTTCTGTTTTTTGTATTCATTATACCCTTTTCAACCTATTTCTGCTGCAACATATTTCCTTAATTAGTGATAATTAAGTCTGAGCACTGTTTGGGAATACAGAGGTTGTCCGTGTCCAAACATTCCACCTGATGAGATGAAGTTTGACTCCAATGGGCCTCTGCAGGAATATGACCTGTCAAACACCGGTGCGTTGCTGAGGAAATACACTGGTGAAGGTGAGTCAGATTTCACTCCTGCTGATATTTTGAATAACTCAACAGTTTATAATTTACATTTAAATAAACACTGTGTTCATGTTGACATGATTTCCTTATGTCACTTCACAATAGCTCGGAAACATATAGAGTATAAATTTGCCTTAAGTTTAAATGGGGTCTAAGCCCTTACTGTCCAAATGATCAGACTGCAGCTCACAACCACTTACTTGTCTTTAACCTCCAACTCAGTGAAATAATGAAGTGCAATTTAGGGATAGATTTGAACCCACTCTTAGAGGTACTTTCATCTTCACTACTATAGCAGGTATATTATTATTATTATTATTATTATTATTATTATTATTATTAGTCTTTTGTCTCTTTTTTGTATTAAATTAAATTAGCAATGTTGTTCTTGAATGACAGGATGTGTAGACATGGTTCCATTTATATTCATTACAATTAATCTTTCCATGAAACTATGCAGACATTTGCCTGGCTAGATGCAACTTTAAACATTATTACGTTAGACAAATGTGTAATGAAAAGCTTCATTTAAAGACAAAAACACGACATACTTTTATGGATCCACAGAGATGATTGGTTACTTCAAATCTTTGGCCAAAAACTCCTGTTGCTGAGCCACATACCGACACATTAACAAATTAATTATGCTACAATAAAAGCTCTAATTATTGGGCATGGTGGCTGTGTGCTAAGGCCTGTGTCCCATATACAAGAGGTTGTGGATTTGAAATGCAACCATGTGTACTGTGAAGGGTTAGTGTCTTGTCCGGGGTGTGCTCTGCCTTGGTCCCTAGGCTGTATGGGATATGCTCCCGGTTTCCTGTGTCCCAGCAAAGGCTAAGTGGTTGGATAATGGATGCATGGAAAAACTCCACTTCTAATACAGGAAAGTCTAATGTCCTTCACACTACACAAAGCATAACTTGAATAAACTCAGGTTTACGTACAGACAAGCCAGGATCAGATGTAGGAGAGGCAATATTTAAGGTTTTGGTATGTATATTCAAAACAACTGACATGTTGTAGTGACATGTCCTCTCGATGTCAACAGCTCTGATATGCTTACAAGGAGAGCAATTTTCTTAAAAGACTTACATGAGTTTGGCTTGGGTTTGAATTGAACTTTGACCTTTTAAGCACATTATTGTATCAGTTTAGCTTTGAATGCCATCTAAGATGTCAGGCTATCTTTTTAGTTGCACCACAAGTAACCTTTTTTAAATGTCAGATGGGACAGGCTCAATTGCTTAAAAGACTAATGCTTAAGGAAAAATGCAGTAAATACTGTTTGCTGTGTATTCACTGTTAAAGCAGATGTGGTTTTAAGGTGAATAGATATTTATCCTTAA
>JABJVR010027449.1:0-35964 GCA_025773905.1 Chitala chitala
CCCCCGCGCAGAGAGAGAGAGAGAGAGAGAGACCGAGAGAGAGAGAGAGAGCGAGACAGCGAGAAAGGGTGAGGGAGACACAGAGACAGAGACAGGCAGACAGACAGAGAGAGAGACACAGAGACAGAGACAGTCAGACAGAGAGAGAGAGAGAGAGAGAGAGAGAGAGAGAGAGAGAGAGAGAGAGACAGGCATAGAGAGAGAGAGAGAGAGAGAGAGAGAGAGAGAGAGAGAGAGACAGGCATACAGAGAGAGAGAGAGAGAGAGAGAGAGAGAGAGAGAGAGAGAGAGAGGGGCATACAGAGAGAGAGAGAGAGAGTGCAAATGTTAAACATCACTTATCAATAACTTCCTACATTGTCTTCAGGTTCTCATGTACGTAGCAGCTGAGTGTTCTGGGAGGACACGATAAAACTCGTGGAGAAGACATTTTAGACCGACAACGGTGACAAAGCAGAAAGGATGAGATGGGTTTCAACACCTCCTCCGAGTGTGCGTGTCTGTGTGTGTAGGGAAAGCATGTACACAGAACAAGAGAGGATGTGTAGTCCACACACGTGAGTACTCCAAACTGTCCTCTATCTTCTGCAGCACAATGTAAGACAGATATAACTATTACGTCCCTGACTTTACAAACCACCTTAATCCATCTTAACCCGTGTGCCGGAGCATATCGTGCTACGTGCGACTGACACAGGAGGCGGATGCTTGCGTTTCAACCAAACTCACTGCAATGCGGTGACACTTTCACGGCGATGCGCTGGAACAGCCGCCACTTGGCCTCATGGAAGACAAATCGGACCGTTGTTTCAGGTGTGGGGTGGGGCGGTGAGAGGGTGGATAGAGAGAACAGCGATTTAATTTACACAGTATGCAGCCTATCCACATATGAAAGACATCAACTTTTTCTGTTAGCGTCACGTTCCTTTCGGTTTCACTAGAACAGATGAGTGCAAAAAGGCCCGAACTTACTGCACGATCCAGGAGAGCATGTGTGGTAATGTCGCATGGTGTTCTGACAGTGTGTACGTTACAGGATGCCAACGGTAACGACCGCGAGTGCGGCAGTGCATGAGATAACGTACATTACCCTAGCAGGACATATGGTGTCAAACAGCAGCCCAATGGTACATCACACCAATAAAGGCTTGATGATTAGACCCAGTGAAGCTGTCTGAAGCTCCATTAACCACATGGGTAGAGTGATCCTAAATGAGGTTCTCAGCAGGGGCTTAAGACACCATGGTGCTTCACTGTCTGGAAAGAGCACAGGATGCTGACCTTCTGCTGGAGCCAAGCTAATACCGTCACGCCTGGTAACCCGGCCTGATCACATGCTCCGTCTCCCGCTCCGGAACAGGTTTGAAGCGTCACACCGGCGAGCCCCACGGCAACTCCCATCCCCGGCAACACCCATCCCCTGCACCGAAACGCAGAAAAGCGGCGGCCGTGCGACGCGCGACCGAACACGCGTACTGACCTTGAAGGCGTACTTTCTGTTGATGCGATCGTCCACAGACAGCATGGAAATGTGGAAGCTCGGCAGCAGAATACTCCCAAGAATCCCTTCTTCTTTATCATCTAAGGAAAGGAAAAAAAAGATATGCTCATTTTACGGAGGTTCAAAAAGGATTTAACGACATGTTGCGCTCGTTGCGCTGCTCCGAGGAGACGTTTTGTTGCATTTGGTGGCTCGGCAGTTGAGAAAGCAAAGTCGACAGCCTGAAGGCTGCGTGTGTAAATAAGGAATCGATGAAAGACCATCTGCATTAAAACCGTGACTGTTAATCGTGCAGGTCTCCTGAGGTGAGCTCAAGCAGCACTCTGGCTACTATGTTGTTCATTTCATAATACCAATATTTATCTCACAAAACCAGAAGAAAAACAAAAAATGTGGGGGAGGGGGGATTGGGGGGGGGGGCCAAAGATTTTCTCAGGAAATATTTAATCCTCCGACTCGATACGAGCCATCTGTGCCAGTCCGACTCGGAGCACGAAAATACAAACAAAGGAACAACACGGCACCACGGGCAAGTACTACCTACCTGGCAGAGATTCCACAGGCATAGTGCTCAGAACTGTGCCACCACCGAGGCAGCGTTTCTCCTTGGCCTGCACTAGCAGAAAGTCCTGCATCGGTCACTGATTTGTGATTAGCTTCCCCGTGCGGCTGCTAGTTAGCGTTTACAAACTTCGGGCACCGAAAACACGTCTATCCTCCCTGTGACTCGAGGATACAACCGAGACTGATTTGATCTTCTGGTGAAATTCTCTCCAGGGCAGCTGATGGTTCATTCAGCCGCTGAGGATTTGTGAGCATCTTACATCAAGCTGGCTTAAAGGGAGGGGGAGGAGGAGGAGGAGGAAGCGAGGCGGAGGTGCTCCAAGGATGAGCAACAACAGAGAGGAACTCTGACCAAAGAAAGGGCACAGAAGGTTCACAATGGAGCTGAGCTGGAACAAATCAAACAGGGTAAACTCTTAGCACGGCGGGCTGTTGTGCTGTCTTCGCGCTTCTCTTATTTCAGAGACAGAAGAAGACAGAACTGAGCTTCCTTTAATAATACTGGGGGGGGGGGGGCTTTTCAGTTGTTCAGCAGCTCAGCCCTAAGCACATCTTCTAGATAAGACCTATCAGGCAAGACAGGCTGAGGATCCATGCTACTGCTGAAGATCACAGCTCTGACCTAACCTATCTGAACTCACCGGCCAGCTCCCCACCACTGTAAAACAAACCAGTAGCTGGGGGGTGAACGATAAAGACCAGGGAGACAGATCACAGCCATCAAAAGCACGGTACGCACCCGCTTCTGCGGCAGGACATCTCTTGGTGTGACATACAGTAACAAAATTACAAAATTTTAGGGAGCTAATACCCCTAAATGGAACAGGAAGCTAACACCCGTGGGCTACCTGAACAAATGCAGTACCTGGACGTCCTCTGCTCAGGTCACCATAACACTGACTCAGCAAGCAGATGGATGGAGGGCAGAACGTTATGAGGAGTCACAGCCTGGCTTCTGAGGTCTTCACTTCACACATCTACGCCCAGCTCAGCAAATTAACAGCAGCTGTCATACAGCACACGCAGGACATGCCTCTTGTGCGGTAAGTGGGGTTTGACTTCAGCACGCAGGACGAAGTGTGCAGGACGAAGCAGGCAGGACAGAGGACAAAGCAGGCAGGACGCAGGACAAAGTAAGATGAAGCAGGCAGGATGGAGGACAAAGCAGGCAGGATGCAGGACAAAGCAAGATGAAGCAGGCAGGATAGAGGACAAAGCAGGCAGGACGCAGGACAAAGTAAGATGAAGCAGGCAGGATGGAGAACAAAGCAGGCAGGATGCAGGACAAAGTAAGATGAAGAAGGCAGGACAGAGGACAAAGCAGGCAGGATGGAGGACAAAGCAGGCAGGACACAGGACTCACCTCGGTAGTAGAAGAGACACATGTCGGAGAGCACGAACCAGCGTTTTTTCCACAGCTTCATACCTGAGCTGTCCTGAAACGGGAAAAGGAGAAGTAGTCACCAGGCAGCTGCCATCATCCCCGTCATGGCACCCGGCCACTTCTTTTCATGATGCCAGTCCTGTCTGACTGAAACGAATCACCCTTCTTTATGTGTGATGCTCGGATACAACAGTGTTCGTTTTCTCGCCACCTTAATTTCTATCAGCAGGTCACATGATTGTCTGCAGGCAGTCCACATCAGGTGTCTACTTATTGAGAAACACTGTCAATTTCGTCCTGGGCCTTTCAATGTCTGGTTTATTGAACTGGAGCTTCTCAACTTCTCCTGAACGCACAACATACCAAATTCACAAAGTAAAGCTACCTGTGGACTTGAGCTACAGGACTTGGGCAAAAAAAAATAAATACTTTTAATTAGTGATACTCATTTTTCATAGGGAGAGTCTGGGATCAAACCAAAACTTCCTTATCTCCACCTCTAAATTAAACACTGCTTTGAAGGTGTTAGAAACCACTCATATATTTCATTACGCAATATTACGCAATCTTAAGTGTTTCTACTTAGAAAATCTAATTAAAAGTACATAATTAGTGACACGGGAACACTGTGAACTCACCTGTTTGTAAAGCCAGCTGCTCTTAACCACGGGTGCATTTGGGTTCCTCTTTATGGAGTTGGACCTCTTTCCAAAGTTGTGCACTTTCTTGGATGGCCTCGAAGGCTGAAAGCGCAGACGAGAGGGCGGTCAGCACGAGTTGTTTGTCTGGTAGCACACGCTTCGGCAGCCGAGGTGTCATGGGAAGGCAGCTAGAGATGGAGACAGGTTAGCATCGTCTGCTCATCAGCTCAGAGCAGGTCAGCGTGCTGCGTGCCACCGTTTAACCTTCAAGCAGAAGGCTGGGCATCACAACAGCGGAGTCTGTCGCTGGAGTCGGGCTCTCTGTTTTTCGACCCCCGTGGGTTTGTGAGGTTGTAGAACGTTTTGCTCTGTGCCATAATGACATTCCTGCAATTTCTTGTTCCTGATTCACTGGTATAGAGGCCCTCTGGGAGGTTAGGGGGACAGTGGCAGTGGGTGGCATGCAGGGGCATCACTCACCCTGCCCACGGGGCTGCCTGTGTGGGCTGTGCAATCCGACCCTCCCGTGTAGTTGGACGCTTCGCTCATGGTGCTGTGCGGCCGATCCTTCTTCTCATTCGCTGGAGCCTTTGGAAGAGACCTGCCCGAGAGACACAGAACAGAGACCAGGCTCAGCATCCAATCAAACAGCGTCAACACGCTAGCCAATCAGACGCTCACTGCCCGGGCTGCAGCAAGGAGGCAGGAGAAGAAGCAATCCTGAAGCATGCCAAAGCCGGCACAATCTCGTCAATCAGGTCCGTCCCGTGGAGTTTAAACCCCAGCTCTAATAAGGTCGCCTCGCAGTTCTGTCCATTACCCAGCACAGGGAAAAAGAAAACGACTCTATGAATCAAAGCAATTACTCACTTTTTGTCAACGCTGATAGATTCTTGCGTGTGTAACCACTTTAAACCATCTCCTGAGTTCAACTGACAAATTGGACCACATCAGAATTTACTACCCATTCAAGGAGAAGGGCAAAAAGAGAGAAAGCAAATTAAAACAAAAAAAGTCTAACTCTGAAAGAGAAACAACCTCATTTTCTTTCCACTTAAAAACAAACTCAAAATCTAAACTTAATTTGGTCCTTTGTGCTCCAATGAGACCATCCTTAGAGTGAAAAATATTAAGTGTTCAGGCTGTTCGGTCTTCTAGCGATGCCCCATATTCTTTGCAGTACAATTCTGTTGTCTGGAGGACACAGCAGTATCTGGAGCATAAAGGGACAGAACATTAAAGCAAAAAAATTAATGAAATCCCTGCTTTGTGTGAGATACACCAGGGTTTCTGGGCTTTGGGCCACAGTACAGATGGGAGTGTCACTCCAGCTGCGCACTGAAGCTGCTCTCATTTTGTGCGGGCTCGCACACACACGCACGCGCACACACACGCACGCGCACACACACGCACGCGCACACACGCGCACACACACGCACGCGCACACACACACGCACACGCGTGCACGCACGCAGACTGCAAATCTAGCAGTCAAATGGGGTCATGCGTACACATGTTGAGATGGTTTCTGAGGAAGCTCCGAGTGATGGTACAGACAAACAGTCATAGCACGCGACAGTCGTAGAAGTGGTCACAGGCTGCAACAGCATTACTGATCATGACTGACTACAGCATCACTGGTCACTAGTCAGCGGTCCCTACGGCATCGCTGGTCACCACTGATTCCAGCATCATGTGAACAGGCACACTGTCATACACGGTGCAAACCATATGTCTAAGAACCAATTGAACCTGACAGTGAAGCCAACAGTTTACTTAATGTGTTATAAGCACCCACATGCATCATCAAATATCTGCAAACACCAAGACAAAAAAAAATTAAAAACATCAATTAAACAAAAGGTGCTTGCTATTTTTGTTTCTGTTCAAGATCTATCATGCCACAGCTAGAACAAAAACGGACAAATAAACGAACTGACAAAACACCAGTCTTCAAGTTAAAACTATATTTACCGTCAATGCTAAACCAGCTCTGCTCCAGCCTCTTCAGTAAGGCCTCTGCTTATACATTATAGATGGACCGCTTCCTCCAATAGAGATAATCTCATCTCACGAGACGCAAACAATGATTTGTAATCTGACCTTGTTCTGAGGTGATTTAACACCCACAGCGACAAGCCAGATATGAGTCAAGTTCAATCAATACAGCAAGTGTCTGGATGCCAGTATGGCGGGGGGGCACTAGCTAGTACACTCATCAGACGTGTGAAGCCTGTGCATATTGGATCAGCTTCTCAGCTGATGGCGTTTTTCCATCTGAGGCTCTCCCACTGTTTATTTAGTAATTAACCGAGGCCTGTTAATGACCTCGTTATGTGGAAACTGATTACATTTGAGGCAAGAGCTCTGGCTGCCTGTGGGCCATTGGACGGAAAGTCAGCCGTGCCCGCTGCGTGACACTCGCCGAGATACCATCCCTTTTTAGAACAAGAAGCCATAAAATATACAAGCATAGTTAATTATAATTAAGTCGCTAAGAGGAGCCTGCTCGTTGTCGTCCTGTCTTTACAGAGAGAAAGGATGGTTCTTGAAGGAACAGGTGCCTGGAGGTAGAGCTAGAAATAACGTAATGCCTGAGACTGGATTCTGCGAGAGACCCATTTGTTCTCTCGGGGTTTGAAAGTCAACGACATTGGCTGGCTGCTCTGAGAGATCTGGACGTTTTTCACAGATATGAAAACGGATCGCTGAGATAAGTTCACCTTATGGAGCCTCTCGTTCCAAGGAGGTTTGGAGACGAATGACCTCAGGGGGCTCCTGCGATAGATCCACGATCCAAGAGTTCTCTGGAGATTTGGCAGTAAATGACCACGTGTGACTCCCTATGATTCATGCTTTCTGAAGGTCCAGCGGTGGACAGTTGAGGTAGGCTCCACTAGTAGAATCGCTTGTTGTGAAGGTAGATAAGAAGCAGATGTTTCCGTTTCTCCTTTTCTACCTCGGGTCCATCACACTTCCTTGCAGCCCCCCTTTTACGGCTCAACACGCCTTCTTCCGCCGTGTTGTTGGGCCTATGAAATTGGCTAATCCCTGGAACAGCCCACCGTGCTGCGTCTCCTGTGTCTAACATGAAGTCATGCTCCACCTCCGCATTTTCCTCTTCAGCCCACAGATGTTTCTGAACCTCCAAGTCTGTACTGAATAACACTATGGTTCCACAAAAGTGTTATTCCAGAACAGACGAGCATGTTCCTCTGTTAGCTGCTGTAGGTGTATCTGTTCACCTGCCTCCACCCATAACTCTCCTTCTTGCCCCCACCTCAGTTCCCTGCAGCTCCGTAACCTGCTGAGATCCTGCAGACAGGTGATAATTCAGCATGGCATTTTCACCTTCGATGTGCTCTTCTGCCACTCATGTTTCTGGGATGGCTGAGAAGATGCGGGGGAAGGGAGGAGGACCAAACTCCTATACCTACAGAACTCTGAACGACAGAAGAGCATTTTGGAATCGGGCTGCATAATCTGGCTGCTTTTGCGAGCAACAACCGACATCCAACTGAAACTGTTTCAAAACAGTTAAATTCTAATCAGCTGTCTTACAGCAAGGCTGTCTCACACCCCTCTGCGACGTGAACCCGTCTCACCTTCCCAACAGTTTATTATGGGTGACCAGTGGTAGCAGCAAAAGTTTCAATGTAACAAATATAGAAATACAAATCAATAAAGGGGAGCAAAAAAGACAAAAATTAAAAAAAAAAAAAAAAAAAAAAGGTCAGGCTCTGTTTGTCCCCGATTTTGTTGTGTTGTCTGGTTGCATGTGTGTGTGCAGGACTGTGTGAAAGTGTGTGAACCTTATTCTTCCCCTCCCTGCAGAACCATTATGTGCGTGCGTTTCTAAACAGGAAGAGACCTCGCCGGGAGCTGTTAAAACGCCAGTAAATTATAAATGTACCTGACGAAAGAGACAAGAGCACCTCACACAAAGAGAGCAAACAGATGGTGGAAGGAGGCGAGCCGTAAGCACCCACTCTCACACACGGGCACATGCGCAGGGTCATTAACAACACTTCACACTGCTGCACGCCACACACCCGCCTCGTATCCAGTGTAGGAGTATCGTTTGGGAAGAAAAAAAAAAAACAGGCCTGATCACTGCGTCACAGACAAAAACAGCACAAAAATCACTTCAGCAAGATGAAAAAGACTGTATGATGAAGATATAAACCCTCATTTTAACCCTGAATGTTTTAGCTGAGGAAATTCACATAATTATTTAAACAGCATGTGTTCGGCACATTCAGTCTTACAGACTAACAAACTGTGGTGGAGGGGTGTTTATGGCCTAGGTTCCCAGCTCAGACCACCACTTTAGGAACGGTCTTCTATCCCAGCATGCACCGCTGTCAAATAAATTACATGCATGTCACATATATGTTATCACTGCAACATTCCCTTACCCTGACGTCTACACAATTGATCCTTCGATATCAGATACACCAGTCCAGCTAAACGCAATTTCACTAGTTTATCCTTCCTCTCTTGGCCAGAAAGCGTAGAAAAGTATAGGTTGAAGCGTGGTCTTCAGATGTGCGTTAAGCGTGACCTTCAGATGTGACACAGGTGACTGTCTAGCTCGGCCTTGTGGGTGGAAGGCAACACCGTGCGTCAGCGACAGTAAGGAGCGTGTGGGTCAAAGGTGAGAAACGGCAGACAGGACAAAGCCGTGCGTTACCTCACAGAAAAAGCAGCGCACCCAGGACAATGCAGAAGAAAGAGTCCATTTACCTGACGTGCATTACCTGTTTATCACAGGGTGAACGAATACCCCATAATTTCCGCTAAAAACAGCAGAGGGAGGAAAAAAAAAACAAACAAAACACTGTATGAAATATAGATCACATGAACACACAGAACAACATATCAACAAAACGCCATTCAGATTAATTTTTAAAAGCACAAATGAAACACGATGAAAATGTTCTAAATAATGCCAACTGAAAACTCAATATAAATCAACACATTCTTCTTCTTTTGTCATGCCATGAGACTGAATCCAAACGGCCATTTGTTCCTACAAACCGATGTGTCTGCTGTACTTGGAAAGATGCACTTCAAGGTTTGAAGATGCCTTGTGGGTAAACAGGAGCAGAACGGAGCACTGTGTTCTTGTGGTTGAGGAGGGCAGTCCCTTCAGTGTCTGACCCCAAAACACACTGGCCAATGAGTATTTTGTGGGGGGGGGTGCGCTGTCCTGGTGAGCACGCAATCTGTTGTGAACGAGCCCTGCCCATACATTTTGCATGTTGCGTCTGTCTGCACACAGAGAAACAGACAGACAGAGGCACTGGACCGCCTGTATTCCACACCTCTTCATCTCTGGGAGACTGACGATGAAGATGAGACGCCCCGATTACGGCGAGTTACCACAAAATCATTCAACTCCTGTCAGGCAAATTATCACATATATTATGTTCCCGAGAACAAGTGCTCTCAGTTTTCAGAATTTAATTTCGTGACTCCCATAAAAGACTGTAAAAGACGTCACGGCAGGACTGGAAAACTGCTGCTACAGGCTCTTCACACACAGGAAGGTGACACCATACTTTCACAAAAAAGCTAAATTAGCTAATTTAAAATTTCCAGCCACATTTGTCCTGTTCTTTTGCCCTTCTTCAATCTCAGCATGTGAGATGTTCTCCTGCAGGCTCCTAGGAGACACCTGGACATCCTGGAGTGGAGGTTCTTCCTGAGTGACGGGGAAAGTAATGTTTGGTATCCTTTAAATGGTACTTTACTAACTCAGGTTGTTCTTCAAAGGCACCTGCTTTTCTTAAAGAGTGGTACAGACTTCCAGCACATAAGGTCAGAGCATTATAACTGTAGCAGAAATACCCCACATGTCAAATACAGCTCAAGAACCATTGTAAAAAAATATCTTGCACAAAGAGACAACCTTTACCCAGTATTCTCATATAGCTGTGGAGAGCATAAATAAAAAAAAACTAACATCACTGACCAGAAACCGAAAAAAAATGCTTTTAAAATAAAACTCAGGACGACACAAAAAAATAACAGCTCAGCAAATCATCAAAAAAAAAAAAAAAAAAAAAAAGGTTTTGGTCTAGATATTTTATACAGAACAGATCAGGTTTCAAAGCCACGGTAATTTATAGCATAGCAAATGAAGGCTTATGATCATTTCCATAAAGCAGAGGAGATTAAAAGAAAAGCAGTGTTACAGGTCCATCTACGAGTCTCATCTACGAGGCTCTGGGGGTACGGACGGGGTAATAAGAACCCATCTGTGAGCAGGAGGGCAGTATGCCTGGATACATTTATGGTAAACTACTCACTTTATGGAATCAGCTGCTGTGTAACATAATTCCCCATTATACCATCTGCAGACTCTGGCTCTGCGGAAACCAGCGTCCTCTCTGCCCATTTGAAACGTCCCCCGTACTCCAATGTCCCTGCAAACGGTTTTCCCAGCTGGAGTATTGTCAGATTCGGTCAGGCCCTGATTGCTTAATCATTCCACGAGGCGCACGTAACCCTCAACATAACGGCCTTTTTGCATTTCCATTTCAAGAAGCCAATCAGAATTCTGCCCAACAAGTGGAATATCGATCAGAGAAAGGAGAAACGAGGCTGGGGATGGACACACAAAATTGCCTTCTACTAACCAAAAAAAAAAAATCAAAAATAGGCCTTTGAAATGTTTACAGGGCAGCAAATGAATTTACCCAACTCCAGACATCAGCCATTAAAGGCCTGGACATTTTAAGGATAAAAAAAAAAAACCTTTCGGATAAAAAAACCCAAAACTGTTTGACAGAAAGCTGTGTAGAGCAGGACAGTTTTGTTGATTTTCTACAACCATACTTAAAATAATCATTTTGTAAACATTCCTGTATGGTGTAAAGTTCTCTTTCGCTCTCGTACTCTGCAGAACCTCTCCGACTCTGCCGTCAGTTTCTTCGGTAGTTTTCCTGGTCAGAAGATCCAGGGACTTTCTGAACGTGTTGTTTTCATCACCTGACTTCCCTCACCTCAGTGCCATGTCATTCACGCCACACAACAACTCAACAAAAAAGGCCACCTTTTATTTGCTTGCATGCTTTAATTTTCATCAAACACTTGTGACGACACGAGGTTACGGGTGAACAAGGTTAAAGGTTAATGGGTTCACTTGTGTGTAAAGACGATATGACCGTGGGCCGTGCTGATCCGATCGGCCTGAGAAAACACGTGTCGTTTCTCCCAGATCCAATTTTACAAACCCCTAACTAACTTTTCATAAGTTGTCCTGTTTACTCCATCATTTGATCTTACTGGGAGTACCCTGGGGGTTCAAAAACAAAAACATTCTGAAAACATCAGTATAACTCAGGAAATATTTTGGAATTATCACTGCCCAAATCAAGAGTTAAAAACAGTTTTTTTTTGTCCTTGTTGAACAATAAGATCATTATACATAAATATTAATAACACCTTCCCTGTAGATCAGCTCTGGATTTTGTCTATGTATCTCTATAATACATGTTCCCAGTGGCGTGTCTGCCGTAATTACACAGTACGTCTCCAAAGGGATCCAGGTTCAGACCTCAGTCAAAAATCCGCTCACAGCTTTAACTGTTTTGTCAGTTATTCTTGCCACATGCATTTCCTGCACCGAGCAGACGTTACTCGTTCTTTCATATACGTAATGTGCTCTTTGAAACGATGCACGCATGCATGTGTGTGAGGGAGCAAGTCCCGCAGTAACAGAGCCTGTGTAAAGAAGGCTAGTCACACCGTGTTCGTTACAGCTGAGGTCCCATGTGACAGCCGTGTGTTATGATCACGTGTGATCACATGTGCATCAGACCCTCCCCACATCAGCTGATACCAGAGTCCTCTGTTGACTTACAAACAATTCTGTTGCTTTCACTAAAATGCTTGTTGCGCTAATTTAAAACTTCGATATCTCTACGTGGAGGTAGGACAGATATGTTTTATATTTGAATTCAGAGGCTACGCTAACTGACCTTCAGGATGAAGGCAAATGATGATGTTTTCAGCACTCCCGAGCAGGGTCGTAAATCACTCCGTAACGCTGAACACCCGGGTTCAGTCAACAGCACAGGAGAGATGAGGAGAGGGGACTTACTGTTCGCTGACGACGAAGACGCAGTTGTCCTGAGAGGGCGACCCTGATATCGGGTGTTTACACGTCACCTTCCGCTCATTGTGGCTGTCAAGAGGAGAGAGAGAGAGAGAGAGAGAGAGAGAGAGAGAGAGATGCATCAGGATGTTTTGCTGCTGTGTGATGCTCCTGCCGGAGGAAGGGTGGCGCAGCACGCAGTTGCCGTGACGTCCACCGGGACACCCTGTGAAAGTACGCGCTGCTGACTCTGGACAGGATAAAAAGCTGGAGGTAAGGAAAGCAGGATAAAAAAAATGTGGGGGGGGGGGGGAGAATGTCCCTGGATTGATTGCCATGACCACCAGTGTGGCAGGAATGCCTGAGTCAACAGAGCATCCAAAAACCACACACACAAAACTTTCATTTAACCGCAGGAGAACTGGCACACCTTTAAAAACCAAAAAATGGAATAACAGAATAAAAAAAAAAAAAAAAAACATTGCTCTCTGTTACCACACTGTAATACAGAGCGAATTCTGTCATGGCTCTGTGGGTCTCACTCAGTGTGAGGACACACAAAACTCACATGCGGTGTTAGTCTGAAACTTGCCGAACCGGGGACTCTGGTCCCCCAAAACGCCGCCCTGCTGCACTGCTCCAAACTTTGGAAAGCAAGCAGGAAAACGAAAACGCCAGCCGGAAAGACTCCCCACCCAGGTAAAATCGACACAGACGAGGTGAGAACAAGGACATCGGAGGCTTCTCCAGCACAGGAGAGACCATGGAGACGCAGGCGCTGTGCCATTCAGCCAAGCTCACGGCAGCGCCATGAAGACAAACCGTGTCACCGGACGCCGGCGCTGCATTTGGCAGCTCGGGCACATGCAAGACAGGCTACAGACCTGGAGAGGTGGGTAGTGCGGAACTTCAGCATGCTGGCTCTCTTCCCTTCTCACGCACACACGGCATGGCCAGCCCCGCTGTACTGCTGGGCTTCCTGCCTTATCTCAGTGTCCGCGCACGAGCAGCCCTGCCCCCTCCACGGGCCGTGCTCCTACCAGCGCTATCACTTGTCATGCTGCAGTCACAAGGATGGCAACAACGGCAGCTCTCTTCCTCTCCATTAAGGGCCCTTTCACTGGGAGATGTTCGGGCACAAAAGACGCCTCGGGGTCAGTGGCAGACAACGGCGCTGATGGACCCGCGAGCTGGTTCTGGCAGTGCCATCCGTCAGGAACAGAAGGCGGCCTCGACTCTCAACATCGCTTTCCCGGCGGGTGCAGGCAGGCCAGTCTTTTGGCAGGCATGGGCCTTGGATATACAGAGTGGGGGGGGGGGGCCATACTGGGGAAAGTCTAAAAGAGTATGTGTGTGTGTGTTTTGTGTGGGGAAGGCCGGGTACTACTGGCATTTTGCAGGCACGAGCAGATAAACAGAGAGTGAAAAGGAGCATGCCCAGCCCCCGGAGCAGACCCTGTACGGTAATGAGTGTAACCGCAGTCTGGCCATGACAAGAGCTCCGGTTCTGCCTTCCTTGGACAGAGGCCTAACCCCAGGCTCGCTCTGTCATTAACGTAGGCACCACAGGCAGCACGGCGCTGCTGCGGTTGCGGGGCAGACTGACGGCACCGTCGGGCTTTGGCGCCCCCTTGCATGCGTCTGTGCTCACCCCCCGCGCTGAGGCCCGGCTTAGACCGGCCTTGGATGTGCAGCTGCTGAGCTGGATGCATCGGCCACGGGCCCAAACGACAGAGGCCACGTGTATTGACGCCTCGGAGAATTTGTAGCGCATCACGCTCTGTGTCAAATGCCGTGTCAATAAGTTAAGGCCAGCACCACTGTCCTTAACGAATAACTGAGTCGTGGGGCGGGGCCAGTGGGGGCCAGATGAAACCTGATTGGCCCAGTGAGTGCCCCCTCCTGTCAGTCACTACTCGCTTTATAAAATAATTACAAATCAAAGTAAGACATGTGACTGGCCCATCTGTATTAAATACAATCCGTTTGTGCCGCCCCCCCCATTCTTTTCATTGCCACTGAACTGAGCATACTTTGAGGCCACCTGGTGTACACATTAGCAGGATCATTCTTCACATGTTCACAAAAGAAGTAAACATTATTAATCTGGACACAGTGCTATGTTACTGGTCTGTATATGTATGGTTCACTGCAAGAAAACTGCATTTAACGACTGCTGCAATACCAAGGCAGTGAGACACCATGTCTGTCACTGGAGCATTACCCAAACTTTCCACATGCATGTGTCTACACACGCAGCCATACAAGCATGCAGGCATACACACACACACACTCCCACGCACACACACAAATTGTGTCCGCAGCTTTTCAACATGAAGCAAACCAGATTTTACACTGCAGAGCCTTGAACAATAGCTGGTAATGGAAACCGACAGGATCAGCCTTTCTTTCTGGCCACTGCTGTCCTGACACCAAAGCGGTCACCTGTCACAGATCACCCCTGTGACCCCGACTGATCCAGGTGTGCTCACTGCACTGCAAACCTGTACGTATCTCTACTCACTCCACCTGACCACGTAACGGGGAACCTGCACAGGTAAAACCAAGGGCTGATGTCACGGTAAAGGCGGGGTGGAAAGAAATTAATCACCGCTGTACATTAAAAGTAATTTTCCCCATCAAGCAACGGAGCAAAATGTCGTTATTAAAGGAAGCCTTTGGAGATGAGCTGCATCATTACAAACTCACCAGAAGGAGCGTCCGGCCCTGCCGTCAGCATCACCGCAGATGGCAGTCTTTCAAGAAACGTCCATTTCAGCTAAAAACTATGCAGCCGGGAATAGGGGGAGGGGAGGACGGCTGCGTAAGAAAAAAAAAA
Source organism: Chitala chitala (assembly GCA_025773905.1). Lineage (NCBI taxonomy): Eukaryota > Metazoa > Chordata > Actinopteri > Osteoglossiformes > Notopteridae > Chitala > Chitala chitala. The sequence continues at coordinate 15,034 of JABJVR010027449.1, forward strand.
AAACTACAAAATCATCTCATAAAGCATTTTTACAACCAAACGCTTGCTTGTGTCACAGAAGTGGTTCCCGTTTACTCTGAAAACAAACACGACAGAAAGATACCCACAGCTTAAACACCGTAATCAGAAAGCAGCGCCCCTGCACACTGCCCCCTACAGGTGAGAAGCAAAAGAGCAAAACGGCACAGAAAAATCGAGGGATCCGGACTTAAAAAAAGACCCTAATATCAGGGGGGGGGGCATTCAGGACACTTAATGCAGCTCATATTAGAGGCTGGTGTCAGACAGCGCTTGTATTAATAAACTCCTTGTTTAAATCAACGGATTCAGCTTTTAGAAAAAAGCAGAAAAGCTGGAGAGCCAGTGGGGGGGGGGGTGATGACACATTTTTTCCAAACCGTTGCTTACCAGTTTTATTTTTATTTTTAAGTGCTTCCTTGCCACGTTTAGTAGGATGTGGTTCTTCTCAGAAGCTGCACGGCCACTTAGCGGTGCGCTGACGAACATGTGGAAGCAGTCGGCGTCCCGAGGCTCCCCACGTGCGCGCCCCGCTCCACGTGAACGGTCGGACCCCCAGAAGACCCAACCTCCAGTGCCGCTCTCACGAGCATCGTTAAAAGCCCCGCCTTTGTTTGCCATAAAGGCGCATCTCGGTAAGCGTGTAATTACGATGACAGGCAATAAATGGAGAAATAAGTAAATCAGCACCTCATTTCCTCCGGCTTGGGTCAGCATCCCACTACGGTCAGATGGTTCGGCTGCCGGGTCACAGGTCTCCTTTTACAAGACCCACGCAGACCGACCGCTTTTATATAATTGATCACTTTCACCTCCTGTGCTCCGACCCTGGGGCCCGGAGAGAGACTCCGGCCACGGTCCAGACAAATAAAGCAGTTGTAATGCATGTGTTTCTCCAAGAGAAACATCTCAAGATTTCAATTTCATTTTTGATGAGCACCTGGGGAGACCTTGCTTATTAATGATTCTAGCACACGAGCTCAACCCCGAATGTTAAACATCAGCACGTTAACGCTGTACCGGCCCATGTCGTCATGCCTTAGCGATCCAACATAATCTTTAATCACTGAACACCACAAATCACACAATGCTGGGCTCGCAAAATCGCTAGCCCGACGTCCCGGGGATATTGTGTCATCCAGTCGGGCTACCAAGATGTATTTCTGCCCTGTCCGTCGGGCTGTCTTATAGGGAGGAAAAATATATTTCAATGCTTTTGCATCACTAATTTGTTCGGGTAATTATGTCGTACTTCATTTTCGGGCATCGGGAGCCACTATAAATATGTGGGGTATTGAAATCGCGTTTGAATGCGCGCTCGCTTTTTCACTTTCAATTCGCGATCGCGCGAACTGTGTACAGCGAGCGGCGGTACTGATCTGTCACACACCTGGAACATAAAACCACAACAAGAACAAAGAGCAGAGAGGTGGAGACCGATGCACAGGAGGAGAAAGCTGATGGAGATGCTATGCCCTCAACATCAAGTGGCATTTTCTTATCTGTGACTTCAGTTGATATTTCAGATTCAGAATCTGACACTGAATTATGTTCTATATTGTTCTTAGTTCACAGAATTTTCAGTTCAGTTAGAACCAAATTTTTGTATTTATGATTGTAATTTGATTATTTTATACAATTATTTGTGTTTTTAAAATGTTTTTGACTGATGGTTTGTCTCCTTTACAATATTATATATTTAAAATTATGTCTTTTTTTTATTCTGGCTACTTAAATTCATTTTAGGCTACCAAAATCTGAAGAGTGCCTGCCTGAAGGGCTTCCAGGTATTTTTAAAATTTGCAAGCCCTGCAATGAATCTTTGACAGAAAGGAGAGAAGTATTCCAAATGTCTATTTCCAGGGTCTAATCAGAAACTATAATGTGACATTTTTAAATGCTTTAAATTGCCATTGGGATCTACAGGCCTACAGGAATGGGGTTGATAACTTGGCCTTTCAGCTGGGGGAAGATGTTAGGGCTCAGAACCCCTTTCAAAAGACTTCCCTAGATTTATTTCCTATCAAATTTTCCACAAAAACCAAATAAAACATTGTTTTGAAGAAAGACATTTAATACATTTAAATTAGTCCGACATATTTATTGCCTTGTTTTTCTTTTCTTGTGCATGAAACACAGCACCTTGCCAGCTTGTGAGCTTATTGGCAAATAACAAATGACACTTTCAAGCATTATGGGTTATGAAAGATGACGTGTGAAACACAGTTTACGGTTACCGCAGGACTCGCTCGCCGCTGTGCGAGGAATACTCTCGTCCTGTTAAATCTAGCCTCGGAAAACCCGTGGATCTTCCAGAAAACTCGAGAGCCCGAAACCACAGGCCCGTGCCTGTCAGCACGGCCGTGCTGACGTCCAAACCGAAGCCAGGCTTTGGGAAAGCCAGAGGCCAGCTTCTGTGCATAACAGTCCCGTGGAAAGACAAGGCTGAGGACATTACTGATAATATCTGAAAGGTTTTCATAAACATTTGGAAAAAAGCAGCTAGATGTTTGGTTATTGGATTTGCTGCATGTCCGGAAAACAAAACCAGCATGAAGACCTAATATTTTTTACACAGACTGAGGCCTAATTGTTCCTCGTTAAAAAGACGGGATGGTTTAAAATTTTTTTTTAACCTTAATTTGAGAGGGAAAAAATGAACAATCTGGCATAAGAACAGAATCCAATTTGGTTTGTCTTTCAGACCATCATGGTCAAAGAGCTCTTTTCCCTTTCACAGGATCAGATTTTCTGGATTCTTCAGAGACATGCCCCCCCCCACACCATCTGAGGTCCCATCAATCACACCCCCGCTGTCCTTCACTGGCCCCCACCCCCACCTGTCACAGACACAGACCACTCTATGTCATGTAATACAGAGCTTGTTTTAAGGCCTTATAGTGTAGTGTTCGTGTGATCTCTAGGGGAACAGGGTGTCAAAGTGGAAAATGAGAACAGCCACCCCCCACTCGAGACTTATCTCTGTTTCATTGTGGGTGCAGGCCGATGTGATGAAACTGAGCACAACAAAGGGGAAATTGTTTCCTAGTAACTTTGAACATTCGTAGTCACGACCACAAACACCTTCTATTATTTTGAGAAGCAAAATAATAAACATGCACCCTGCTCCACACGAAAAGGTGTAAAAACCCTCAGGGTTTAGAGAGTGACAGGTACCGACTTTCCCCTGAAAGTGACAGAGTTAAACCTAGTGGGGAATACCTGCCAAGTGCAACGCTTGACCTGCATCCATCTGCCACACAATGCACATATTGAAGCTATAAATGCTAAACGGCTGTCAGCATGAATTAGTGCTTCCAGTTGTTGCCAAGATGGAAAATATGTGAACAACTTCAGCTGGGTCTTCAAATGGAGCGTGGCACTCCCTTTGACAAAGTACAACCTCTCCGTGATTCAGGACACCCCCGTGAATTCAAGAGACCTCCACAGATCAGCAGTGCAAAATAACTCAGGAAAGAAGAAACCCACACTTTTTGTAGTGCCTCCAGCCAGACTTTCTTTGGCCCAAACACAGATAAAATCGATGCATCTCACCGCTGTTATGCCGCCCAGCACATCTATAAATAAACACACTCCTTCCCGACTCGATTGATTTATATTATTTTTTAATTTAACGCCTTTCTACCGGTGTTCGCTTCCAATAGGTCTTTCCTGCGGAGACCGTTTCAGACAGCCTGAACTAAATGAAGTGGAATCTGACCTTAAGCTCAGGGGAGACGATCCGACGGCCGACGAAGGCGCTGTCACTTTAAGTAGACCCCGCTTCACGTTAACATCTCGCAAAATTAAATCCCACTTAGAGCCCACGCAGCTACACACTCTGATCTTCAACTGAAACGTGTACTGCGAAGTCACAAGCTTTAAGGGGGGGGGAATAAAAACATTACAGCGGAACTGAACGAGAGCGCGTTTAAAATGCGCCATCCACATTTAGCCCAGATGTTTAAAATACAAACTAAAACAAGCTGTGACGTATGCACACCTCAGTTTGGCACCGGGTACACAGGGGGTAACCGTAAAGCATATCTCCGCCGGCTAGGTCCTGCAGCCCCAGGTGCGAGGGCTGCAGCACACCTGGGGCTCGTGCACGCGGCAGGTGCGCGCTCCACCTGTCCGAGATTGAGAGCGCGCTTCACCAGTCCGAGAAGGCGCGGCTGCGCCGACGCACACCTGGCACGGCTGTTTCCTCGGATTGGGGCCAAATCACCGCGGGACGATGGCTCATGCGGAGGATCTTAAATTAAACACGCATCAATTCAGGATGGCATCAGCACATTCGTTCGCCCCCTTAACCGCACGTTCCTGTATGACTCCTGTCTGATAGATATACTGTATGGCGTGTACAGAATAGAAAACCAAAGGGGGAAGATCAATTTCAGAAAACCGTGCGCCTTTATGTGTGCAAGTTAAGGAAAAAAAACGTAGGGTTTAAAAAAAAATCAAAAACGAAAACAGACTCAGGTTTCAACCTATTATGTTGAAGACTTCGAAAGATCTATGGAGATTTACAGAAACCTAGCAGTGACTATTACAACTTAGAAAGGTATCCAGAAACGTATTCACAGCTACATAAAGTCGAAGATGCAAACCTTGTTTTGTGTTCCCTTTAGCAGATAGTAAAGCCATACTTGGGGTGTCTTAGTAAAGTGTGGATGTAGGACTTCCTTCCGCTACATAAACGAGATGAAGTATTCATTATGTTTGACTGTGCTGGTTGCAATTCAGTGTGACATTTAGGCTGCTAAATGAGACCTGTGATCTTTGTGGACTTTTGTGTTTCATTCTTTATTAAACAAAAATAGGGCACATAAATATAACGCGAAACAAAAAGCTTTGAAATGACGCGTATTCCCAAAGGATACCGGGTGCGTTTGTAATTGCACCCTTTTGAGGCAGATGGCAAACGTTTCTAAGGACTCTGAACAGCATTGTGACTGGAAAAAAAAAAAAAACTAATAATTTGAAAAGACAAAAAAAGTGTGTCCTGCTTTCACGGTCGTTAAGATGTTTCATTACCCGACCAGATGATAGGGATTGTGTGTTTGAAGCTGAGGAGAAAACAGTCACTTCTTTTAGTGACTGACACACCACCATTCCCCACTTCAAGCTCCAGGTAGGCTGCTGCTTCTCCTCAGTACTTTAGGCATTATCCTTGTTAATACTTGAGGAACACAGCCATGAACTTTCAGATGGTTTAAACACAGCAGGAACGGAACACACGCCAACCTTTTCCACCCACATAACCAGCTCAAAAAAAAAAATCTAACTCACCCAAATGTCTGTGAGTATCACAAAGCGAAGTAACCTATTTATATTTCCTCACTGCCATAATACGTTTAGCTTTGACTCTTAACATCCGGGACCTTGCCAAGCCACAGAAATCAGATGTTTTCCTGACTTGAGGTTGGCTGAAAGCTGGTGTCCTGACATGCTGAGAGGATGGAGATGGTACTTCAGATGTGTGGACAGTACATCACAATCGGCAGCCGCTCCTATTGTGTAGATCAAACAGACACCTAATGAAAGTCGTCCAGGCAACAAGAATGCTGAGGCCTTAGTTTTTCATTGGAATATTAAAACAGGGAATTATTTAACACACTAACGAGCTTCACGAAAGATAACACGTTCCTTTGAAAGTGTCAAGTGGGTAAGGTTGCGACATTGCTAACGTGCCCTGCACCTGAGGGATTAGAGGCACAAAATCTGGCAGTAACAACCGTGTTATGGGGGCCTTTCTGTTAAGCGCCAACGGTTCTATCAGGAGTACATGTGAAAACATGCTGCCATGTGACTGGGCGGGGTGGGGGTGAAGTGTGTGTGTGAAGAGAGCACACACACGCGCACGCTTGTTGCATGAAATATGTTCCCCTGAGTCAACGTCAATCAGAACAAAACACCCGTCTCTCAACGTCAATCAAAGCTAGTTGAAGTCACCTGACAAAAGTTCGCTTATGCAGCTGTTTCCAGCAGACACCTTCCACATTACAAATACACTTGTGCAGATAAACTTTTTTGAACGTGAAGATAAAGCCTAACGCAGGTATAGTTGTTCTGTCACGTGTCCTTTTCCATTTAACTCCGTCCCCCAGGGTCCTACTCAGGGCAGCAAGGAAGTCAGCCAGTGCAAAATCCACTGCTTGAAGCTGGAGACGGAGGAAGAGGAGGAGCGGCCAGAGACAGAACGCCCAGGATGAGTGCAGCTCCCACTCACAGAGGTCACCCACTGTCAGCATCGCCCCCTGCAGGACGGTGAGGGGCAGACAGGCTCATCCACAGGGAAGGTACAGTCACACAGTGACATTACAAAGCCAAGGATGAAAGGGAGAAGAAAGAATTCTGCTTCTGCTCATGGTACCATCCTATAAATTTGATGGGGGGGGGGGTGGACTATGGCATGTGACACATTGACATACTGAACACCTCAAAGCATCAGTGCGGAGGGTTCACAGACGCACACGCACAGCTCAACTCCTCATTGGCAGAGCAGCCCAACGTGCAGACAGGGCCATTCCCTGAATGCGCCAAGCTGGCAAGACCTACACCAGCTACGAGAATTCCTTCCTCCAGCCTGGTCCTGCAATACCCACAAAGCCCAATCACAAGTCTTCCTTCTTTTCAGACCAATCGTGCCAAAGCAGCAAGTATGACTTAGTCCCCGTTTACTGGAGAACACGAGTTCATGTGACCGGAGCACATGCAGGACCGATTTGGTACAAACTACTGTTACGGTTTAACTGCCCCTGTTTGAACCTATAATTACCAATCTTAAAAAGAAAAAAAGAGGTTGTGGGCCAGTACTGAATAACCAAATGATGAAAAAAGGTGTCTTTCTTTAGAAAGGAAAAAGTGAGCTATGAACACAAAGTACTTTACAAAAAAAAAAAAAAAAAACATTTTCTTAAAGTTAAAAAAATTTTCAATTAAAATAAACAGATCACATAGTAAGTACAAGCACAAGTAAAAAAGGGAGAGGGTAACGGAAGTGGGGGGGGGGATTCTCTCTGAATTACAGTTACCCACAGAGGTGCCCTGAGCCAAACACAGAAATCCACACGCTGGGGGTGAAAATGAAAAGTGCAGCAGATTTTTAGTCCGTGGTTGAGAACTCAGAGGGATGGAAATAATTTGAAGAAACGCATGAACTCTCATTCCTGGAGAGTGTGCACTGGGTAGAAACCACAGGAGCCACTAAAAATTAATATTCTGGAGGAAAAAAACAGCAATGTACCATTGTTCATGCAACGATGCTTACGTAACGGTAAAAAGGCTCTAGAAGTCAATTATGTCCACTCTTACTGCGAGAGTCACAACTAGCAAAGCGTGATAACATGCGTACTAAAGGCTCAAAGTGTAAAAAACTCAACACACAAAACTGGTGTTTTTGGCGTGCGTGTGTGTATGCTGTATATGGCTCTCTCTGACGTTCACACATACATTATTTTCAACTTGGTTCATTTTATAGCGCCTTTCAGAACGGAACTTCCACAAGACACTTAACAAAAATGCGATGCGGTACGTAAATTACCACGATATGGTACGGAATAAAACATAAAGGTGTGTAATAACAGCACAAAAAGAATGACGGTTTGTTTGAGGTTCCGATAGATTTGCACGGGAAACGCGGCGGTGTACATTATCTAACAAATTCTTTTTCAAAGCGCAGCATCCCTAAAAGCTCTCCTGTCATCAATCTGACCCAGCTCAGGTTGCAAAAGCGGCTGAAAAACACCCTTTCAGTCTGATCAAAGGGAAAGAAACAAGGACGGGCCATTAGACTCGCTTCAGGTCGGCGCTCTTCTTTATTAACGCACGAATTGAGACCAACATAACTGTAGTGCGCGGAAAAAGAGATGCTGAATTCACAGCATTTACAACTTGGTGAGAAAGCTGCGAGCAGGCTGCAATCCAGATCATCAACAGCCAGCAAAGCGCAAAATTCATTAGAGGCAAACCGGTCAAATGATCGCTGATAAATTTATGCAGCTGAATCCTTCTTAACGTCAACAAACAAAAATATAGTTTCAGCATTTAAACTAACAGAAATTACTTCCGAAGACAATTATATTACACGTCTGATTATGCATATGACATACACACACGTATGCACACGAGTTTTCTTACACACTAATAAAGGTAGAACAGACCCATATAGTTTAAAATTTAGTTTTCCATTTCACTTTACAATAGCTTTACAAATAAAATATTTAAAAATGTTAAAGGTTTACTTACGACGAAAACTTCGAGCAACCGCAGTGGCAAAAACGTGCAAGCGGTAGAGCTTTAACTCATTATCCAGATGCGAGACGTCAGCGTGCGCCGATGCTCTGGGAAGCGCGCGGCCGAGCGCGCGCAGCCTTGGGAAGCGCGCGGGTGAGCGCGCGCTGCTTTGAAGCTGCTCCCTTAAGTGGGCTTCAGTAGCCGAGCTCGAGAGCATAAAGGAGCCCAGCTGTTACGCTTCCCGCGCGGCTGCGCCCGCAGTGAAGCCCTGATACCCGACACCCCAAACCCACGTGACGCCACACCCACTGGCATCTATTCTCCGTGCTCTGCAGCGTTGCTGCGCAAAGGCGAAGATAAAGGAGGTCTTGAGAAGTGGGTAAAGCAGGCGAACAGCTGGAGAAAAGCGAGGCGACCACGGGCTTTTTTTGGAAACCGAGGGATGCCGCTCGTCAAACAGCAAGCGGCTGGTCGCAATCACAGAGGCGGTCAGGCGAAACGCCGGTTCTGGGTGCATAGGCAGCTCAGTCGTGACCTTCAGCCAGAATTTAAATCCACATCAAAAGCCTGGAGATCAAAAAAAAAAAAAAATGCAAATGGCACCCTCGCCAAATCTTATGGGCTAGTACACACTTTCTTACAAAATTTCCCTAGTTTCTCTCATTCTTATAATTTAATAAGGCCGAACAGCATAAACATGTCTCAACTCCATAACAGTGCTCAGATATGCTTCTGAAAACAGAGCAACATTGAAGAACAACATGGAATTAAAACGCAAAACTCTTTAAAAGTTAAACATGCCCCGGGGTGTTGTGGATATGAGGTTTTAATTGGTTTATCGGCATTTGCAGAATTTTTAAGTATAATGACCCCAAAGCATTATTGTAAAGTTCAATCCGCCTGCTATTCTGAATGTGTAAAAACAATTGCCATTGAAAGGCTTATCAGATTCACCTTCCTCAAAGACACTGGAGGCAGACAGGAAGTACTTTTTTTCTTTCTTTCTTTTTGGAGTGTTGTGTATAACCAGCTTGCAATCCCTATCTTTCACTTTTCATCTCTGTGATTTTGGAGCACAGTGGGAAACCTGCTGTCACAGAGGTCAGATAAGGGTTAATCCCATCTAAATACACCAGAGAAAGGCCCCCACCAGGGGTCCACATGGCAACAGACAGCAGCCCAAGTGGATCTAAACAAACGCAGACGAGACAGTCCAGCCAATGAGCCTATGCTATCCCAAAATGCTTCAAACTGAAGACACGGGACTCCTGTGTGCACTGCTTGATAACGCTGATAACAGAAAACACACACAAACAACAACTGAACACACACAGAAAGGCCAACAGGTGTCCCAACGAGAATAAAAATTCAGAACTGATTTGTTATAAAGTCATTGTGTCGGAGGCTGCCTGCCGCCTGGTTCTTCGGCCGACGTTTCGTTTATGGATTATGGGCCCATCAGCAGAAGCATGTATCACGCAAAGCCAAATGTTTTGACATTTATTAACCTTCAGTAAAACTTGTTTACAAAGCAAGAGGCTCTTCAGATTGCTGGAAAATTAATCACAGAAGACATTCTGCACTGTGGAAGACAAAATTTATGGGTATTTAATAAGGAAAAAACTATAATTGTAATTGCCCATATACTGCTTAATTTGAGCAAAATCTGCCAGAAAAAAAGGTTAAGTAAATTTTAATGTGTTGTGAGACAAAATGCACGGATATATAGTATGTGCGTTGTCATGTCAACAGCATCACGAAGTGACGACAGCATTTATGTAAGTCCACATTTAACAAGTGAAGAAGAAGAAGAGGGATAAATATTTCTTTCATTCTGTCTCTCTTTGGAAACATGATATTATGGGATGTGGGTTAGGCAGTGCTTGAAGGTGATGTTACCTTCCCGTTTCTTAAGAAAGCAGTCTGCTGCCTCAGACACGCGTGGACATAAATGAACAGAACTGCACATATTACTGGTGTGCAGTTCTGGCTGCTGACCACAGAGCAGCACCAGCGTGCTGGGGGGGGGGGGGGTGTCATGAAACACATGCAGGTGTGTCTCCTGTGGAGAGTGAGACCCACACAGCCACTGGACCTCTTTGCTGAATGAAGCACAAACCACAAAGCGCTCGCTCGCTCAGTTCCACTCTGTTGTCCCGTGTGCAGAAGGCCCGCTTTAGTCTGTCACATGACAACTGCGTGAGGTGTGACACGCTGACGGTTACAAACAGCTAAAATGTAATAAGGAACAAAAACACGTAGTGGTCAGGGTACAGTGACAACATGCAGATGTTTGCAGAATCTCAGTCTGATCAGGGTCTATTCAGTAGTATCCATGGTTGACCGGTTAGCAGGTAGACACACGACTTAAAGACGATTTGTACCTTGTTCTTAAAAAAAGATGCCTGTAAGACATGCCAAGGCACATGCAGAGCAGGGTGAGCGTTCTCCCCCATTCAAGGACGGATCTGAACATTGTTGGAACATGACATCAAGTGACAAACAGACGACGGGCTAAGCTGGCAGGAAGAATCCCTTTTCCACACTTATTTTCCCGACTCAAAGCAAACATTTTCAAAATGTGGTTTATCTGCCTTGAAGAGAACAAGAGCAAAACGCACCCTATAAAACACACGCTATAAAACGCACCCTATAAAACACACGCTATAAAACGCAAGCCATTCAAATGAACATCCCCGGCAACGCTGTCAGGTTGCAAATAACGCGAGCGTCACAGAGCGTTTTGCTCCGTGTTACATGTGTCGTTGCGTGTGGCGTGTGCTACCTGAACACGTTACGGCAGGGGAGAAATCGATAACACGGGGATGGGGCAACTGTTTGATGTGAGCGACAGTCGGAAGTTTACGCGTCATCACCCAAGTCCTGTACAGTGCATGCTGTTACATCCACCAGGTGTAGACAGCTGCCATTGCTCATTACGCTGACAAACCTAATGTTTTCGATGAGTGAGAGGATCAGGGTTCAGCAAAGATCCTGTGATACAGTACAGATCACTCACAAACACACACACACACACACACACACACACACACACACACACAAACACACAGAGTGAATCTCGGGCCCTCTTACATGCAAGGCCGAGACGGCTAGCATCTTGTTGTCAGGGCAACAGGTAAGCATGCCTGGTCGACCTTGATGTTGGTCCTGTCCTTCAGCACAGAGGACAGGGGGAGCGGAACGTGCTGTTGGGGAGGGAGGGTTTAGGCACCATTACACAAACAAGAGCACAGAGCGTGTGGTGATTCTGAATGACAGACCCGTCCAGTCAGGCCCGTCACATCAGATGAGTGTGAGCGGAGGATCATTTTAGATGGTGCGAGCTAATTTTATTTGAGGGGAAAAAAAAAACATCAGTTGTAGATGCAGGAGGACTGCTTTGAGATCAGTTTTTCCCTAACCTCAAGGACCTGACAGCATCCTCATTTTCTGTTCAGACTAATGTAAACGACGTCCCTCTTCCCCTCGGTTTTCAGCCATCAGCCAAGACAATTTACACAACATTTTTTCCACTTTAAATACATTTTCTGGAGCAGTGCTGTGCATCCCTTTTTCAGCAAACCACAAGGAAACACCCCTCTCCCTGTCGAATTTTACCTGGCTGAGAAGGTAATAAAGGCCCAAAGGCAGTTTTCTTTTTTTAATATTTGAAGGGGAACTTTCATCATTCGCCAGATTTAATCACCTGTAAAAAACACGTAAAAAAAAGTAAGATTCAAAACCATTCACGAACGGCCAGGAAGCACCAAAACGAACGTGCTATCGAGGAGCTAACTGCTCATCTGGCTCCCGTGGAAATGTAACGCCGTCACCCTTTTTCATCTACAAAGAAATAAAAATATTTTCTTTTTACCCAAGTTTAGCTGACTTGTCAGTTTCTAAGTAGCACAACTCAAAGTGAAATATTAAGACCCAGCTAGTTTAGCTGTTTCTTGCTCCGTAAAATATTTTTCGATTCTTCTAAATTATTAATTCCTCAATCTATTCATCAATCCTTTGGAAGACTGTAAGGCAACATAAGGTCGGTAATGACGTCATCTCGAAACTCCCATGACAAAACAAAACTGAAATGTTTGATTTTAATTTTTCATGGCACGTAATCGGGGAGATGCCAACCGTCTATAAAAGTTCACTGCACTGTTGTAATTCTTTTTTTCTGGTACTGCCTTGAGTCTCACCAGCTTGTCTGTTGCACAGGGGCGATGGTTTAAGTAGGAGAAGAGGCACACCCAGAGGCCTACATATGCAGCTGCCTGCCCTCTTAAAATGTACCCCCTTTTCACACTGAAGCGCCCCTGATCTGACACTGGTACAGCTGTCATTACCTAACAGCAAAACCGGGCACGTGTTGCATGTACCATACCTGCTAAATTATTAACGAACACTTCTGTTTCTTTCCCCTCTGTGAACACGATACTCAATTTGCCTCGGGCTGAACGCCCCATCCCCCCCACCCAGCTGAATAGCACAGACACCCTTGTCAACCAAAACCCACACAGCACCATAAGCTGTCATCACCTCTAAAAAGAACAGTACTTAACACGTGTCAGCGGGCGCTTCTTTATTTACTATTACCATGGCAACGTTTATTAAACAGCGAGTTACCACGTGATGTGTGCCGCAGGCCTTTGCCTGCCGGCTGCAGACGCGGGCCCAAAGCGCCTCGCTGTAGGAGCCAAGGTCGTGAGAGTCGCCCCGCACCGACGTCGTGCCCATGTTCTGCCGCCCGGGATCGCTGGCATTGTTGCGATTCGGAGCCGCCTGTTACGTAAGAGCGTGCCGAGGTGCTGTTCATTACAGCATACTGTTAAATGCTCAACAATACGCCCCTTGAGTCACTTGACAGAAGCAGAAGAGACAGAGCTGTGGAGGCAGCAGGCCTGCAGCCGGATGGGGGTCTCTGCCCCCCCCATCCCTGTCTACAGCCCACAGGAGCACTGGATGGGGCTCGCTGGGAATGCACATCACAGCCCAATTTTAACACCTCCCCTGCAGCTCTCAGCACCGTCCAGCTGCATCCATTGCTGGAGGTCCAGGTTCTGTCCCCTTGATGCAGATTTAATCACCTGTGACGAGGAGGATGGGCCTGCGATCCGTGAAGTTTCTGTTTGGTCCCCCCACCCCTCCGCTCTCCGTCTTTCTAAGGTGAAGCCTACTGTCAGCCAGACACATCCTGGAAGACCCGTGGTCTTTGCTTGACGAAGTTACATCACTTTTTGAATGCGCCTGGGACGACGCTACGGGGAAAACAACACGGTCTGCTAACGGCGCACGAGGTGAAAAAGGGGCATGCTGGCCTCCAAAGGGGGCGCCAACCTCACACCATGAGAGGAGCATTACATGTGACTAGCACAGACTAGCTGCAGAAAAACAGGCAAAATTTCACAAGAAAAACATTTATTAATAATGCATGCATTCCGTAATACAAAAAGTCCAGCTCCAAGAATATCTCATTGTTAGTCAGACACAGGTTTAAGGGAACGAGCGAGGTTGGGGGGAAAAAAGAACCTAATTCTGCTGACAGGTAGCAGGTAAGAAATCCACTTTTATAGAACCTCTTTGCTGCTCGTGGGATGTGGCTGCTGGGTCTCTAGCTAAATTAGGCCATGTGGGGGGGGGTGGCTCATGTCGTCCGTATCCATGCCAAGAGATGCAGGCTTCCCTGTGGCCGCCCGGATGGGCCATTTCAACGCAGCATGTTTTATTCATGCTTAGCGGACGTCCCTCTGCGCGCCGATGTCCCTGCCCCCAGGTCAAGCGAGAGCACTGGGCTTTCAGCAGCAAAGAGATGTCATGACAACGACCTAGTGAGAAGGGGGTGGGCAGGGAGGGCAGGGAGGAGGGCGAGCATAAAGCCTTGTTGATGAGGGGGGTTGAGGGGGAGTCAGAAGGAATACAGCGTGAGCAAAAAGACAAAGATAACTTAAGAAAGGTAACAGTGAAACAGTGTGTTATGAAAGTGGAAGTTATAGAACTCGTGAGCATGTAAAAGAATTCTGACAGCAACCCCCCCTCCACGAACATGAGGGTCCCACTTGCTCAATGTCGGCTTTGTGCCCCGACCTCCATCCACTTCCCACGCTGGGGAACGAGGATGTGAACTGCGCCAAACCGAACAGCCTTGCAGAAAGAACGCTTCCAGCACTCCCAATACACACACACACACACGCAGTCCAGCCACGGCATCAGGGAGGGCAGAGGGGCCAGCCAACATGGCACCCATCCCATCAAAATGCCCCCTCTGTAGGGCCTTATACAGGACTAGAGGAGTCCCACCGCTGAAAGAGGCTCCTTTACCCCAGTGACCAGTTAACATGCTCTCTTAGTGTCAACAGCACACCTGTGTGCGTGTGGTGTGCATATGTGTAGATAAGTGTCCAGGCGTGCACACAGGAGCGCGTGTGGTGTGCAAAGTGAAAAGCCCACAGGTTCCCGACGGTCTCGGTGAGCCTCCACAGGTGAGCCGCACTGCCGCAGCCTGCACTGGAACATGCGGGTTTCAGCCACTTACATATACACACTTCTGAGCTCACTTAATCAGCGAAGTTGATTAATCTGAGGGGGGCTTTCTTCCAAAGCTTGGCGAAAAGGGACTGTTTAAATTATACAATCAGGCCTGGTGTGTCCGCGCATATTTTTCAGCCTGAAAATGATTAATTGACATCATAGCAGCTCCGGCAAGCTGGAGAGGTTATGAATTGATGGCTATGGGTTTCAGATAGTCATTAATCAGCTGGGGGCTGTTAGAGGCTGATTTAACTCTCTCAGCGTTCCGCACGTTGACGGTTCATGTTCAGAATGTGTGTGTTAACGTACAATTTCATGGTCACCGCTACAAACTGAAAAAAAGAAATCTGTCCCCTGTCACTTGATGAAGCCTTGGTAATGAAACACGTCGTTTCTCTGTGCTGGTGTAGGATTGTCAAAAACGACAGATTTGTGGGTTCTGTTTACACCCCATTCAGGGCGCCTGGAGTGTCAAGACTAAACAGTCTGGAGAGACTGGTACTAGAATATTCCTCTGTTCTTCACATAAGATGCCCCTCAAACTACAAAGTCATTGGTAAACACATCTGGATTGATTGTAAAGGTAACTGCAGTAAACAAAACTACAGTGTATGAGTTTTGTTACAATTTTTTGTTCATCAGAAGACATGGATTTTTTTGTCTTTTTGCGAATGCCTGTAAAATGGACAAAAAACATAACTGAAGGAGATTTGAGTTTTCCACGTATAAAAGTGTCAAAGCAGATCACCTTTTCCCTTTCTCGTGTCTTCTTATCATGCGTGAGTAAAACCAAATTACACCTCTGCTCTAACAAGCTGTGCTGTATTGAATTCCAGCAGCTTTCCCAGAGCACCTGCGGGGCAGGATCTGGAGGCGGAGCTTTTGGGAGTCGTACAGGTGAGGTCAAGTGCACCTTGATCTTCCATTGAAACCCTATACAAGTCTACACTATTACCTCATACTCTGACATCACTCCATTACCTTATATGATGACATCACACTCTGACCTCATACTCTTACATTGTGACATCACACTCTGACCTCTTTCTGTGGCCTCGCTCTGTCAGCCCATTGTAACTGGACGCTGTAGCACATTGCTGCTGTAGTCAGTCACCATAACTACAATAACATCATTGCATATATCAGCTCCAATCTCAAATGGCTAGAGGCGGTCAAAAAAGCGGAAGCAATAGTTTCAGTAAGATCTCAATCGTGGAATTCAGTTAGCAGGAGTATTCAGCTGCTTTCACGATTAATAAGTTTTCCGCCTGAGACGAGACGGCACGATTGCTGTAATGTGTAGAAAGACGGAGCATGACAAAGCTGCCCTGGCAGGGGCCTTGAAGCCCATCTGATAATTAGAGTGAGCGGGAGGCCGCTAAACACCTCTCTAATTGGGTTCATGACCATATCAGTGTTGAAAATTAACTAACACAAATAAGTACACAGAGTTGGGCTCGATGTTATGATGCCGTGCTTGGCATGAAATAAAATGGCTTCTGTGTAGCAAACTCACAGTGCTGACAAACGGCTTATGGACAGTAAACAAACACACAAAACTGACTTGCTGGGTTGCTGTCAAGGCAGGAGACACTGTTTTTCTTACTACACATTGGTGGGTGTAGCACCAAAGGCATTCTAATTCGGTCTCGATTAGCTCAGGTCTCGATTAGCTCAGTTACAGAGGATCAGTACTGTAACTGAGATTACGAGCTGCAGGAAAACCCCACTGAAACCGAGGATATGGCTGCAGTAACTGAGATTATGAACCACACAATGTTCAAACCGAGTGCATCAGTGCTGCAGCTGACATTTTGACAAACACTCATATAAAAGCCGTTTGAATTTGTGGCATTATGATAGAGCACTTTACCCATCTTCCAACCTTGTTACACACTGCCATGGTCAACGAGGAGCACCCCTCTTTCTCAACTTCATAAACTTTGCTTGTTCTGCAGTGACGAGCTGGAGAAGCATAAGTGTCTGGATAAAGTCTCTATCATCCCCCCCCCCCCCCTACAAATTTAGGTCCGCCCTGACTCCCACCTACCACCTGAGGCTATCAGGAAACACAAACAAAAGGGAGGCGATGACTGCGATGCTCTGACGGCCATAATTACAGGCTCATGCTGAAAATTTGTGAGGAGACTAATTATACATTGAGAAGTCAATAGTCCATGGAGGAGATTTGTTTAATGCTAGAGTACACAGACTAATTGATGGCACAGTTCAGCTGGATAGAGTGAGCAGCAACAGGGAGGGGTTAAACCAACATCCTCTCGGGATGGGGAGGGGGTCTCATGGCTGTCCAAATCCCATTATAATTCACTCTAAAACAGAGGAAGTGGACTGATCCAGATCCGGCTCTTAGAATGCTGTCAAAAATATAAGAAATATTTAGTTTAACTATATATGTATGCACGTTTCTGGAATCACTCACAGCAGGAAAATTACTTGTTTTACTTCACATTAAGTGTGATCATAATTCAGCTCAAGCATAAGTAACAGTTTCAACTGCATCCCAGAAAACACCTGTGGTCTCCATGGCAACACATCAGAAGGGCGTTCCCATTCCATCACAGTGTCGCTCTGCTGTACCTTGTAATTCCCAGACAGACCTATTTGCAGCAATGAGCGCACTTTACATTTCAACAGTGACCTCTTCCTCCTACCTTTCTAGACTAATCCCAATCCCAAACCCACTTTGCTGTGCCACACATCTGGGTCACAAGGGACCCAGGAGGCAAAAGGGGAACGTACACAGTGCAGCGGGCTTAGATCCCAGTGAATGAGGATAAAGCACAGGAAACCCACTGGCACTACACGTGTGGTTAAAGTCGACCATAACCGCCAATGCATGTGAGTAAACAGGTGCCCCGTGCCTGAGACTATGGAAGGAGATTCGACTCAGTGTATTGGCATGAACCAGTGTGTAGTTCAAAGAGAGGTCTGTGTGCCCACCAGGGTGGGGAGGACAGGGCAGCTCGGTCTTCCCGAGTTCACAAAAAGTGCACGGTGTGTAACGGAACCAAGCATCACGCGCAGACCTGCAAAAGGGATGGGGGAAGGACTCCAAATGAAAAATCCTACATCTCAGCATGTGCTCCAGGGACAGATCCTCTGTAGATTGAGCAGGATGATGTGCAGATCAACGGGATTTGTTTCATCTTCACACGTGACATAAGGACCACATCTGAGAGGAGAAGCTGGATGTGTTAAAGCCATGGCCGGCCACAGGCCAACGCCGGCGGCGAGACGGTCCACAAGATCAGCCAGAGTCCTGCAAACACCGGCTGCACCAACCCGAACCCCAACGCTCCTCACATGTTCCTTAAACTCCTTTCAACACACAACTCAATACGTACATTCCCTGAACAAGTCAACGGACCGCTAATTGATCGTTAATGACTGACTGTACGCAGGACTGGTTAGGAGTTCTGACGACATAAAGCAGAGGAGTGCTGCTAGTCCCAATCTGGATAAAGAGCTCCCACTGGTTAAAAAACCTGCAGATGAGGATGACTGTTTCTGTCAGGCTGTAAGTACCCATGCCATGGTAGAGCACCATAAACAGACACGCATCATGCATTTGTCGGGTGAAGATACTGCCTCTCATCTAAGAAAGTCTGTTTGACGTTCCATAAACCTAATCCAACAAGAAAATCCAGGAGTGCCAGCGCTTATATTTTCGTACCTTAATACTAAAAGCCAGAAAAGCAAAAACACACTCAGTCTGCAGGAGGGAAAGAAATCATTCTTTTTTCAAAACACCTCAGGCTTTATTTTAAAGATGCAGTTTTCTTCTTCAAACAGATCAGGGAGAAGAAGGACACGTTCTGCCTTTATTATCCATAGAAAGAACGACTAAAACACAAGAAAACACAAAGCCTCAATCTTCACCTGACTGAAAGGCTTCAAATCCACACAATGCAGGACTTGCTAAAGATTTATTACATAACGTTTTTCAAAGAGTGCCCCCCCCCACCACCACCCTCGTCTCCCGTCCTCCTTCTGCAGGCTCCCGACATCGGTCGCTCGCTCCGCTCCGCAGCGCCTGGAGCTCCCTGCTGTTCCACACGCAGGACTGGCTCTGCAGCCCAGCGCGTCACGCCGACTCCCCGGGCTCAGTCGGCCGCCCAAACGGCGCCTCATTCTGCGGGGCATCACCCAGGCCAGGGGACCGTCAGACACGCGAAACGTCTGGCTGTCCTAGTCGTGTCTAAAACACAAGCAAAGGGCCAGTTGTATTTCTTACCGTTAATTAAAAAAAATATATATATGATATGTGTGTACAGCACTTTTACATGTTTCTGTAGAGTGGAAATATGATCGAATGGGCAGGATAAGTGAGAGCACAGCTCCGGGAGACGGTGCCTAGTGTTCTGCCTTCAGCTCCACAATCTGGTTCTCCAAGCACCTGTTGGAGAGCAAAGTTTGCCGAGACTGAAAAACGCTCTACTTGTCGTAAAACTGTTATTGCATTGCTGTGTTTGTTAGTAAGCGGACCGATCTCAGTGAGTATCGAGCGTACCCGCCACAGTGCCACATGTAGTGGGTCAACGGTGTCCCCGTAAAATAGCACTCTGGAAAGTGGGTCTCCCAGGTAAAGCCAAGCGGGACCGTAGCAAAGAACCCCATCTACGCCAACCTCACGCTTGGCCAGCGGTCTCTTACAAACAAGTCTGCACATGCTGAGGACAGGAACACGCAATGTGTCTGCAAACCAACACGTGAGGTTATGCAAACTTGCCAAGGTTAACCGCACGTAGTCAGGAAAAAGCAACGCTAAGATGTTGCTTGAAAAGTACACATGCAAGGTTCACGATTTTCAGACAACCAAAATGACAAGAATGCACAGACTCGAAAACAGACCACGCATGTCCTGGACCGTGCACACACACACACACACACACACACACACACACACACACACACACTACTCCTTACCAGCACAGAAGCCCGCCTCCGGTAAATACAAGCAGGATCAGAAACTGAAGCTGTAGAGGTTAGTAGAGCGCTCTCCTGCCTCCGTCTCCGTGTGGTGGTGTGTGTGTGTGAGACTGTGTGTGCGCGTGCGCGTTTGTGTGTGCGTCCTCCTCTTCCCTGAGGAGTCACACGGCACAGCTCACGGGAAACAATGAGAAAAATGTGTGTGTTGTGTCAGTTGGCAGGCATCTGATCGCCGCTGCCGTTACCGCTGGTGCAGGCTTCGCTTCTGCGATCTCGCCCTCCTGGACACTGACTCGGCTGCCTGGAGCATGCTCAGTAGCCGATTAAGAGGAGCTGCGCAACAGCTTCATCTCGGCTTCATTAAAGCTTCATTGGCTTCACTAATTTTGCGGCCCACTTTTCAAAAATCTGATACGGGTGTGACAGGTGGAGGACGAGAAGAAAAAAAAAAAAAAATCTAATCTAAAAGCGTCCAGTGGCCCTGACTGGAGATGAGTATCGATCGCTTTGGGTAGCAAGGCCCAGGAACTGGGAGGCACGCTGCTGTGTCCCATTTATCCCGCTCCCCAGGCAGTGGCCCTCAGCCCGGACGCACGGCTCTCCGGCTGGCCTGCAGGGCTGAACGGCTGGGTAGGCAGGCGGTAACTGGGTCAAGCCCCCAGTGCAGTGAATAGCAGGGGCAAACTAACAGCCATAAGAGCTCAAAGGAAGTTAAAAAAAAAAACCAGTGAAAGTTCCTTACAGACGTAACAACTTAGACTCAGTACAACACTCTCATTGCGGCTCGTGATTATGCTGTAGGTGTCCATGATGAAGAGGAGTGACTCTGCAGGGCTGTACGTGTGCACTGATGAAGACCAGTCACTATAGGGCTGTTACTGTCCATAACCAGCATGGGTACAGCTGTAGGCTTACCAGCCCCTCTGAAAATTCTTCCTGTTAAAATATTTTCCAGCCAGTCCACAAAGACCAGAAGATCAGAGGCTCATCCATATTTGAAGAAGCTGGGAGGCATTGGACTGATGCTTTTAGTGAGTATCAGAAAGGTGTAAGTCTGACCCAGGTGAAGACTATATACCTGTCTTATACACACACCTTATGGTCAGTCATACATAACTGTACAACAAGGCAGTACAAAGATACCAGATAAAACGTGCACAAGGTCATACCTGACTTCTCAACTCAAAGTCACGAGTG
>JABJVR010027507.1:0-35940 GCA_025773905.1 Chitala chitala
AATTAAAATGAATGAATTGGTTGGAAGGAAAACCTGCACCCATTGCGGCCCTCCAGGACTGTACTTTGACACCTGTGCTCTAAGATCTCATTTACTTTTGGTCTGGGGGTTGTAATGTTTCATCCTCTTTAGCTTTTTGTGTAGTCGGCCTAGAATTTTCCTAGCAATTTTAGCATAGCCTAAACATCATATTAACGTCAGATATTAACCTCAAATTGATCACTTTATTTGCTTGACAAATCTAATGTAAAAAAATGTACTACATTAGGAACATTTTGACGGTTGAAGGAGAAATGCTGTCACACTGTACAGACAGAAAAAGAAAACGCAATTCCACTGACTTCGACAAGTAAGACAAGAATAATTAAATGAATAACTCATTTTGAACATAACTGTTTTATTGTTTTGATTTATGGTGTCTGTTAATGTGAACTTTTCAGCAGTCCGGTGAAGAGACGGGTTACAGACGAAAACTCCTGTGGCAAGAGAAAGGCACCCCACCTTCACAAGTCTCCTTTAGACAAGGCGGCAGCAAAACACACTGATCAGGAGAACTACTGTAGTCCCAAAAATATGACATCACCCAGAGGAAGGAGAGGTTCACCTACTCGTTTTGCTATAACTCCTAAAATGCTCTATGGCCGTTCTCCCTTGAACGATTCACCTGAGCTGTCATCTTCAGCCTCGCCTTCCGTGGACACTGGGTCTTTCTACAGCAAAAAGAAAACACTGTATTTAACTCCTCTGGAGAGGAAGATTGTCATAGAGACTAAGCCTGCTGTCAACCAAACAGTCAGAAGCCTGTTTAGCTCCCAGAAACCTGTGAAGCGACAATGTCCAAAAAAAGGTGGGAAAGCTAACAATGCAAGGGCTTCTCGGGGTCTCAGACATGATGTCAGAGGTGCTATGAATTCCAAAAAGACAGGTGTCAGTTTTTCCAACAGTAAAGCAGACCTTCCAGCGGAAGGTCCTACTAAAGCGTTGTGTCCTGTAACATTTGGCAGTCTGAAAGCTAAATTCAAGACGAAGATTGTTGTGGGTGCAGCATTCTTCAACAGTGGGAAAAATCAGTCTACAATGTACAGGCAAACAATTCGAAAGTGTTCCAAATTCAAGCCA
Organism: Chitala chitala; assembly: GCA_025773905.1. Classification (NCBI taxonomy): domain Eukaryota; kingdom Metazoa; phylum Chordata; class Actinopteri; order Osteoglossiformes; family Notopteridae; genus Chitala; species Chitala chitala. The sequence continues at coordinate 1,120 of JABJVR010027507.1, forward strand.
ACTGCCCATCCTTACAAATTCCTCCCCTTGGTACCTGTGAAGAAACAAAAAGATGCTGCTCTTGCACCCATGGAAAATTCAGTTTTGGAGAGGAAAGAGCCAGAGACTCATCAAGAAATCACAACTAGTCAAACATCCTTTGAAGAGCCTAAATCTGTACGCAGTACAGCTGAGGAGCACCTGCTGTCAGAAGCAAGAACAGCTGAAGCACGTTCACCTGCTTCACTGTCTGAGACATATGGGCTGTCCAAGGAAGTGAAGATTATTCTTAAAAGATGTATGACTCCAGTTAATATGGAATCCTCTCTTTTTGACACAAGCATCCAGGTATTTGCTGGTCATTATATACTAATTTAATGAAGAAGAATGTATACATTTCTGTACATAATTTACATGTCATCTGCCTGCAGATTTGTTTTCTGAATGACATCTTGGTCTGATATTCTGGGTTGTGCACGTCCTATGACCTGTAAGGCTTTCCATAAATCAATTCTAAATGGTTTTAATTTTTTTTTTTCAGGACAACTCCATACAAATGTCAGATACAGTCTTCAACCTTAATGATGTTACCTCTCCAATTTCAAAGGGTACATTGATTATATTAACTTATTTCTTAAATACAAAACTATCATATTAATATTAATTTCTTAATTTTATTTTAGGAGCCCCAAATGTGTATCCCATCTTTGGATCCAAAAGGTAGGGATGAAAAAGTGTCTGTCTGCCTTTTTAACCATTTGTTTAAGATCATCTCAGAAAGTCACTTTTTAAATTTTATTTATTTATTTAAGACAACAGGAGAAAGTGTGTACGCCTTCACCTAGAGACTGTAGCACTCCATCAGCTATGGCCTCTGCAGCCTCCATGTCTGCAAAGCAAAGGAATGTGAAGAGGAAGATGGGGCTGCCATTTGACCAGCTCATTATTGTATGTGACTGCTTACACCTGGTCATCAGTTTTCTTCACATATGCCTTTGACAGTAATAGTTTAAGAATAGCATTATAACTGGTGGTTAAAAGCTTGCTATTGTATGTTTAGTCAGGATCCCCCCCTCTATTTCCCACTGAATGCACTTTAGAAGTGTAAGATTACATTTTGAAGTGTCCTAAAATAAATCGTACTGTTCCTTATTTATTTTTGCAGGATGCAGGCCAAAAGGAGTTTGGTGCCATTACATGCTCATCTTGTGGAATGATCTACAGTGCTGAGAGCATGGAAGACAAATTCCAGCACACACAGTTTCACCAGCGCTTTATGGAAAGCATTAAGTTTGTGGTTGGCATCTTTTTTTTTCTTTTAAGGCTTAATTCCATTTTACTTATTTTAGGTTTCAGGGGAAATACTGATAACTTTAAATATCCTGTTTTGTCTCTAGGGCTGGAAAAAGGAGAGGGTGATTGCTGAATTTTGGGATGGAAAAATAATTCTAGTTCTCCCTGGTGATTCAAAATATGCTATCAGAAAGGTAAATTGGATATTTCTCTACTTGTTTTTTTTTTTTTTTTTTTTTTTAAGATGACTAACCCCAATATTCTTTAGGCAGAAGATGTCCGACAGCTGGCTGACAGTGAACTGGGGTTCCAACAAGTTTCGCTGAGCTGCCCCACAACAGCAAAGACCTACCTTTTTGTCAACAATGACAAGATTGTAGGCTGTCTGATTGCAGAGCAGATCAGACAGGTGGGTGTTTTTAAACAAAAGACACAGCAGGTGTCCATTTTGGGCAGCAGTTATAATGATCATGGAAGTAGATTTGGGTGCAGAATGAAGTTCCAGTTTGCATCTTTTATTTGGACATATTAACCTGATGATTGCAAAGGGGTAGGGGGTGTGTAGAATGTAGCATTGTACAGCAGCTAAAGAGGCTAAGGATTACACAACAAGATAACTAGCAGGTTGACAACGACACTCACATTATGAATGTGCTAAAGGCCTTCAGGGTAATCGATCAGCCGGAGCAGGGCAAGAATGCGACAGTAAGTGATTTCATGGAGCGCCAACGGGCCTGGTGCTGTTCCACCATACCTGTGAGTGCCATCTGTGGGGTGAGCCGCATTTGGGTGTTCAGCCTGATGAGAAGGCGAGGAATCGCTACACGTTTGGTGGATGCTGCAAGGTAACTACTAGTAATTGAACCGAGCGGCCGTCATACTACATCAGTTCCAGTCCTGGAGGGCAGCAGTGGGTTTTTATTTTTTAAATAATCCATTTAAAATCACTGCTCCTGATTAAGTGTTTTTTTTGTCATTGGCACCATGTTGTGCTGTTCATTATATTTTGATTGCAATTAATGATTAGTTGGTTTGAATTTTAAACTGCTCTAAATTAGTGAGACATTTTCTGCTTTGGTTCTACAGTTAGTGACATGAATGCATGATTCACATTTTTTTGTAACAGGTCTTTAAGGACAAAAATCTCACTTAAGTCTTGTCTTTTTGAGAGAAAATAAGTACGGACAGTTGCAAATGATCAGGAAAAATGGAGAAGTAAATGACAATTGACATTCAAATTAAAATGAATGACTGGGCTGTGGAAAAAAAACCTGCACTGACTGCAGCCCTCCAGGACTAGAATTTAATACACCTGTACTGTATACATGCAACAATAATGTGCATTTCTGCAATTTCACATATCCATGTAAATGACCCCCCCCCCCCCCTCTTTTATAGGACATCTTTTCTGTATGGAAGCTACCTAGATAAAGATGAAATTGCCTTTTCAGACCCAACTCCTGATGGAAAACTCTTTGCTACAAAGTACTGTGGAACGCCTGCATTTTTGGTCTACAATTTCATTGGATAAAACCGGCTTGCTTTCCACCCCCTCACCCCTTAAGTGTTCAATATCTGCTGAAAAATTTTTGTAGATGTTTAAAATTGAATATTATCCCATTCAGAACTACAGATTTACTTCGAGTTTATTAAGCAATCTTATACAAATGCTGTTTTAATCATTGTATATTGTATCTTAAATTAGTTTTAGAATACTGAGGGAAAGGTTGCCTGTTGAATGGTTATTGAAATAAATTTTAAACACCAGTACGTGTAATGTTCATGAAACTCACTGACATAAAAACAAACATTTAAAACACATACAGGTGGGGAAGTCCCTGTTGTTACAGTTCAGGATGAACAGTAACAAATCCGAAGACTAACTGCAGTTGGTGGTTTGCACGCTAGTCTCCAGCACCTGCACAATCTGAGCAGCAGATGGGCGTCTGCTGGGGTCTTCTTCGGTGCAGAGGCAAAAGAGCTCCACCATCTTTTGGTACATGCCTCCCAGGCTTTCAGCATCCAGCGGTGGCCGTGTGCCCAGCTTCTCGTAATACTCATCCTCGTTAAAATCTTCCTCTTCGAACGAGCTCTCTGTCAGAGTACCACAACTTTTCAAAACCACAGTAGTAGGAAGCCATTTATGAAATGCAGAGATCGTGATCAAGGAATACATTTCTACACAAGACAAAGAAGGCAAAAACAAAGGAAATGTGAACTAGCTCAGAAGACTCACCTGTATCATCTTCACTGTCCAGCATTTCCAGGTGTGGCACTGACAAGGTCATCATCTCCCAGAGTGTCAGGCCATAAGCAAAAATGTCTGCTTTGTCTGTAATGACCCCTCCTTCCAGTACCTCCCGGGGGTTCCATGGTTCAGTTCCAATGTACTCAGCTTTGGGATCACACACTGGCCAAAGAACACTGGTGTCACCAAATTACCATGCAATTAACTGAGGACATACAGGCATTATTCTCTATAAGCACCTGTCTTTTCTTCTGCAACATTTTATTGGGACCTTGTCTCGTTCCTTTATACATTGTCGCAAGTATAAAATTCTTCAGTTTTAAAGCATAAAATACAGAAATTGAATTACATAAAAAAACAAGCTGATATTGAAAATTGTTTTGCCAAAATTACCTTCAACAGATAAAATTAAATTAACACCAGACTAGAAAAGACACCCACATTATGTATCAATTTTAATTTACTTTTTTGCAGAACAATGAACAGAAAAATCTATTAAAAGCAGGAAATGAGATTGTTACACAACAAAATGTACTGTAGTGTGGCAGTGCAAGTCACCTTTAGCCATGAACATTACACGAAGAATGAAAATTGTTTCCCCAAACTTGGAGTATTGCTCTAGCTACAGCAGTTTCCAGCATCACAAAAAATGCACCTTACCTCTCATGTTTTCATCCAGATGCAAGGACACACCAACATCACAAATTTTGATTGTTTCAAAGTCACCCTTGATGACCACATTGCATGACTTAATGTCACCATGCAAAAGCTTCTTCTCATTATGAAGATACTGGAAGAGGTGGGAATGTGATTTTCAGAGATTATATTCTATATATCACACAATTATTTACATGTATACATACAAAGCACTTTGTTACATTATCAATTTAGCGTAGGGAACAAAAACATTTCTGCTGATTTTGACATTAATTAGCTCAATAATTACAAATTAATAAATTTGTAATTTGATAATTTTGTGATTTGACTTAATAAACTTGACCAATGTGTCCATTATGTCATACGTTTGTGAATAAATTTAAAAAATATATTACCCACTCCCCCACCAAGATATAACACAGGGACTAGAAGAAAAACATAGCAATTTCCCGTTTTATGAAGATGGAATCACCTGGAGACCCCGTGCCACATGTAGGGCCACCTTCTCAATGATGGCTGCTGGGAAAGCCTTAAGTCCAATCTCTCTCCTCTGCTCAATGAGATCATTGAGAGACTTGTCCCCACCATACTCCATGGCCAAGCACTTAGAACCATCTTTAGCAGTGGTAAAAGCTCGAAATCCTAGAGTCAAACCACAAGTGTTAAAACACATTTAACCTGTTCTTGGCAGCTGACTTTACTGCATGTGGCCAAATTCTTTTCGTTATACGTGTCCACTGAGATTCTGTACTACTAGTGTCCTTTTTATTTATTCAATGTTACATACAAAACATTTAAAAAAATGTCCGTATTATTGAAAAAAAAATTAAGTAACATGGAAAACATAAGACTGTCGATTCAATGTTATCAGGGTTGGCTTTATAATTATTATCTTAACATTTACCAACAATGTTGGGATGATGCAGTCCTTTTAAAATCTCTGCCTCTTCACACAGTCGCTTCTGGTAAATATCGTTCCGCTTGTTTCCAAGCCCGCTATTGGTCTTCTTTATGGCCCAGGGCGAATACATCCGTTTGCCAACCCTAAGACGCAACGGTGATATTAAAACAGCGCAAATTTGTATTAAAGTACTAGATATTCTCCATGTCTAAACATATTTCATTTGAAAACCTGTTCATGAGGTACACGCTCACTCCGGTTCCACATCCCAGTTTTTGCATAAAAGGAGAAGCAGGAATTGTTATGGGAGTCCCGTTAAATCCAGCTAGGAAAAGAAGTGTTTCAGCAGGTCAACAGGAAAAAAAAATCAGATGCTGCCCTAATGTGATTTGTTCACGTATATCCATGTAACTTACACTACACTTGAGAACTAAAATGATTTTACAACTGTGTGAGGAAAAAGACATGAAACGCGAGGTCTTTAACAAAGCTCCGGTAATTCATGACACGTAGAAGAATTAGAAACTTTAATCAACAGACAAAATGTAAATACTTACGAGAGCTCCGCTTCCTTATTTCATTCTTGCACGGTGTTTTAAACGCATCTGTGGTCTCCATAACTGAACTTCGTATCTACAATAACAAAAACGGATTATTTCGAACTGTTAAAGTTTATACCAGTCTCGCCCAGTCAGCATCGCTTACTAGAAAAAGGGCCTGTGCACTAAAGTACTAAAATGATCCAGTTATTTCAATTAAAAACAAACATCACAGAAAGGTCCAATTCCTAATTTATGAGCCGTAAATTACATGTATAACGTAGCTCAACACGTAATAGCTACCAAACTGACACCTCGCATAAGAAATCCCATCAAGTTTACCAGAACAAATAACAGCATTAAACTGTCCCCACCTCCCGAGGATAAAACGGTATTAAATATGCTATTTGAAATCTTCCAAAGTTCCACACCAACGACAGCACTAACGGGTGACAAACGCGCCCTCTTTCAAATTCTGTGTATGCATATACGGGGAGTACGGGGCGCGTAGTAGGACAAACAACTCAACTGTAAAACTGCAAGTGCCCATTTTGAATATTATTTTGTCGTTGTCGAAGTATAAGTTGTAACTTTTATGTGTTTATTAAAAACCATGTTTAACAACTATATGTAGTGCATTTTCATCATATTTTAAATAATGGTAATCACAACTAATTAAGTAAATGTACTCCGTACAACGATGTTTAAACGTAAATGGTTTTAAATTTTATTTTTTAATCTATGGTTCTATTGCTTTATTGCTCCATGCATACTTTTACCATTTATTAAAAATAGAGAACTAACAGTATCTTATGATTTGCGAAGGAACTCCAAAAGGCGATACCAAGACATAACCCAGTACAGTGTGTGTGTGTGTGTGTGTGTGTGTGTGGGGGGGGACTGTAAAAATCTGATGAACCGAACTGTCATGCCAAACTGTCAATAAGTAGTAATCTTTGTTGTCTTGAAGGTTGTGAAGTAATGCTCATCTTACAAAGGATTATTAAAATAAATAAATAAATAAATAAATAAATAAATAAACAGTACGCAAGAAATGTACAGATGGTAGTCCCGGGAAAGCATTCAAGGATGAGAAAAAAGGAGATAAATGAAAAATGGTAGGAGACGTGTTTTTCACAATACCTCTTGTGGTACATTGCCTGTATTGGGGGGACACTTCCTAAAAGGACACTTCCAGAGTGAATGTCACTGAACGTCACCTAATACTCGTCGACAGTCATTAATGGAGAAAACGGGAAATATAAGAAATACAATTCTTTAACTCTTTGAAGAACAACAGTTCCTTAAATTCCTACTTGTTCAGTGCTGTGAAATATATATAAATATATTTTCCAACAGATGGCAGTAGAGATCTCTAAACCAAATAAAAGAACTCGTAGAAAACTTTTCCCTATGTTATGTAAAATGACTACCTTAAAAAATACGTAGATAAGATTTTGCGACCGGCGACCAGTTAATTCCTACCTCCCAGTGGAAATACATGTATTAATTTCCAATTTTGCTGTACTTTGGCTTGCGAACAGTTTACTTCTCAAAGAAAGTCAGCAGGCTAACGCTTTAAAGTAATCTAGTGCTTTTATGAAATTATCGGCATCACAAACATTATTTAAATAGGACATTATGTTACACGATATGCTACTTGTGGTTGTATAATGTACGTTCAAGACATTCTTTTCTTATACTGAACCACGTTGTGTAATATAGCTGTTTGACATGTCCACAAAATGTGCCGTGTATTTTTATAACTGTTTCTCATTTATACATTTGTTTTTCATTCACGGTTTTTTCAGGTCCAGGAGTGAAATGGAACGCTTGTATTTACTTCCTTCTATTCAGTCACAGTTGTGAAGATGTCTCCTGTTATATGTGTGCTGGAAATGATGCTCATCCAAGCTTACACTCGTTTGTTGATGACTCCTTACACTGTCAGCCATTTGCTTATCCCCACCCATGCCATATTGGCCAGCAAGCCTACAACAACCCTTCATTCATGAATGGCTTTTTATATACCAACAATTTATTTTAAACAACCTTTCCTCACACATTTCTTCCCTTTCCAGTAGCAAGCATTAGAAAACTCTTCTGCTGTATGTACGTGAAGATGTAAACACCCAGGTAAATATTCTCTTCTTAAATGTTATTGTGCCACAGTTTCTGGTTTCCTTGATAAAACCTGCTAAAATGGGTATACTAGTCCAGGTCAGACTGCAGGGGTAGATGTGGAAAATATTTAGAAAAGTATTTAATTTGATCCCTTGAAACTGATTTGTTAGTTCTGGTGGCTCCAAAACTGGGCATTATGATTATTCTTATACTTGTTTGTTTTAAATTGTGGTTTCTACTTTTTGTTGTTGTTGTTGTGTTTTTGTTTTTGATAATCACAGCATAATTAGAAAGTTATTATATCAGAAATGTGATACAGATTTTTCATTATTCAACATGGCATTTTACATGAAATGCATACAGATCTTCCATTACTTTATGGGTTTGAAATCAGTATCCAATAGCGCAATTCAATGGGTACTTCCATCCAATCATGCATTACCTAACCGCTTATCCTGTTCAGGGTCGCGGGTGGTCTGGAGCGTGTTTTAATCCACAGAAACAAACATTATGAGTATCTTGTAACCAGCCCTGAGGGATGCAATCAAATGAGCATGGTCTTTTAACTTATCTTTTTTTTTATCCAGACATATCATATCAAAATAAACTTGTAAGAAAAATGATAATGACTACTGCAATTGCCTGTAATTTACAGTATTATGGCTATAAGACACTGACACAACCATGATGTGCTGCTTGGAATAGAACCTTTACAAGAGTGTGGTCTGGACAACAAGAGTCAGTTCCAGTACTTTAAAGTTCAGCAGCACTTCTAAGGTCTACGTTTTGTGGAACATTACATCACTGGGTCATTGTACCAAGCTTGACAGTATGAGCTAGACAAAAGTTCTGCTTTCTTCACCAGCCAGCTGGCCCTGAGGGCAAACTGTAGTGTAGATAAAAGCCCCCATACATTTCCAGCTTCCAGATCACTTATGGTACACCCAGTGAAGAAACGTTTGAACCTTTTGAAGCTCATGACAGCAAAAGAGTGTCTTCATCAACCAGAGCTTGACATGCTAAAGTCATACCACTGTTTTTTTTCCATTACACCCTCTGCGTTTACCCATCAGTTGGTTTAACTGTGTCTAAAATAAAGGGCCTTTTATTTCGTAAATGAGTCATGACCGGACAATTTAAAAGCAAGAGAAACAAAATAGGCCAACCAAGTACATTAAGTCCCAATTTCTAGATATGAATCACGATTCTAAATGTATTCATGTGTTCCAGTTTAGCTTAAATATGTTTACAAGTTTGTAATGTAAAATGTGCTAAAATGTCATGATTACAGTGATCCAGTAACAAGAGATAATGCTTTAAACCATCCAGGTGACCCTGTACACGTAAGGGTACATCACTATGGTAGTGATTGTATATACTGTATTGCTCCACTGAAAACATTGGACTGAATGTTGTTAAATGATACACTTTTTGTAGAAAAATTGATGTTTAGATCCTAGCAAGGCATTTGCTCTTTTACCCTTCAGGTAGGTGCTGAACCTGAGTCACAGCAAAGAACAATCTAGCTATTCATAGTACAAGCCTAACTATCCCGCAATCATAGAAAAAGGGAATTTAAGATATTCACATAAAACGCATCCATCTATCATCCATGCCACTTATTCTAGACAGGGTTGTGGGAGACCTGGACTCTATCCAATTCACGATAGGCGAAAGGCAGTGTACACCCTGAAGATCAACCAATATCAATGGGCACACAAACACGCTAAAGATAATTTATATTTTCCAATCGACTTGACTTGCATGTTTATGAACTGCGGGAGATAACCAGGGCACCTACAGGAAACCCACAAACACTTGGAGAAAATGTACACACAGTACCGAGAGCCACATTCATGCAAATGTGGTTAAAAACAGCTACCAATACTCGCCACCATGGCAGTCGAGTTTTATGTATGCTAGCACTACAAAGATTACTCCTTAGGCTATGAAACATATACAATTTGTCACAGTGCACACTGGAAAAAAGAAAGGAGCTACATTTTTTATAACCAAAATAAATATAAGACCTGGAAATACTCTGCTGAATAAAATCTATTTTATTTATAGTGAGTGCAAAACTAAACATATGCGTTTATTATAGCACCCACTTCTCTGTTGTTAAAACTGAGTGTTATTCAACACAATAACAGCAAACATCCGCAATAAAACTACTGATGTACCTACAAAAGACCAAACAGGACACTTCTTTGCTCCTTTTGTGACAGACATTAAACAAATATTAACTGTCTATTATAGCATTAGTCACTAGGTAACAAATGAGTTATCATACAAATCATCCTAATCGTCATGATAAAACAGCCACATAATCCCACATTGGTTAAATGTTCTAAACATTATTTCTACAACACATATTCTGTAACAAAACACTACAGGGTGAATACAGGTATTAATAACGTGCAGTGATTTAATTAGCAATTTCGAATGTGTACGCTCAAGAGCACAGAACGTTACTTCAAATAAACTTAATTTGAAGCATGTTTGACTACTGACTGAGCTACATTACTTCAAGATAAACATTTTAGGGTTTATCTGTGTTCCATAACACAATCGAATTAGAAGTAATTTACCTCCACACTTCAGCTTTTTCCAGTATCTGCTAGCAAAGTATTGGGAAGACTGTGTGTCTCCATTGAGGTCATTGCTATGTTCCCCCCTTCATGTGGAAGCACTTAGGGGTATTTGTTCTGCAGTTTTCAACATTTTAGATGTCAGACACTCCACTATCTGTCCACCTGGTGTCCTCTTGTTATTCCCAAACTGTCTCCACCACCACTGCAGCAATCCCATAATAACCAAAGCCACGTGTCTAAACAAATGAACAGTTTATTTTATCTCTCTGCAGTATATGGAAGTTACAATTTACAAAAAAGTGTAAAATTATGAAAGGGAATGGTAGCATTAAATTACAGATTATTTCATATAAATGTATTTAAAGTGTATTTATTTTGTCATGGCACAGACCATGTTTTGACAACCAAATACATTTAAAAACAACAGAGGAACACAGATTAATGTTATGTAAAGTAAAATGAATGAGTGGTAAAACAAATGAACAAATTTTTGGTAGTGTTTTATAGTGGAAAAAGCACAAAGATTGCTTGGTGTGCTTTCTGTCTTTAGTATTTGTTTTCATCACCCTTCTTTTTGCTGAATAAGAGGAAGGGAATGCTCCTCTATGAAGACTCAACCTGTTCAATCAGCAGAGAAACCAACAGTCACATCTGAAGTCAGATCACAGAAACGGGCAAATTGCAGCAATATGGACTGGAGATGCCCACGTCTGTATTTGATTAATATAGGGTCTGGTATTATTTTGTTTGACTGTATTAATCAGGCAAACTGGAAATAAAACCATTCTGGTAAAGAGTATCCTGTATCTAGTGTTGATTTCAAGTGGCATGCTTGACTTAATGGGGAAAACATAAAAGTATATGCTAATATTAAGACAGTCCCCAACAGCATGTGGTATGGCGGCATGTTAGGACTGAAGAGTAAAAGTATATCTCCAAATGACCCACTGAAACAAATAAGCAATTTCTCTTGCACAAATGTAGCCTGGTGTTTAACAGAATAAGGTAGCAACAATGACAGCAAACAAACAAGATTACACAGATATTATGAAAATATATCTTTTTTGTATAAAAATTGACTGAAGATCGGAGTTTCTCATTCACGTGCCACACATACCAAATAAAATATAGCATACCACAATATAGCATACTGCATAAGCTATACAACATAAAACACAGTCAGCCAGTTCAGTGACTTTGGCAGTTGCTTTTGCAAATCCAATCAGAGGACACTATGCTAGCTTTGTCTCTGAGCAATGGACCTTCACACTGACAAGGCACTTTAGGACCTCTGTTTATCAAGCGCACCACAGCCGTCAGGGTAAAACGTATTATAACCTCATATACAGTAAGTCAGTTGGGGTAATCTGCTGGATAAAGACATAAAATTATGACCAAAATGTTGGCAGGAAACGAACTGTACCATTATCGTCATGAGTAGTACTTAGATAGTCTTCTCTCATTACAAAAACATTCACTTCTATTTTGATCTCCAGCAAATGTTAAGTGTATTTCAATAAACCTGAAGATTAGGCATGCGCATAAATTACAATAACATTTACGTGACTAATATAATGGGTATTCAGCTGTTTAATATAAATTACATTATTGCCATACTTTTTATTATATGCCATGCACTGTGTGCTCTCTGTATATCACTTTTCACCATTTTGATATGCATTTCTCTCTAGCTTACCCAATGGCTTTTATGATATTCCATGTACGGCTCTCCTAACTTCATATAACGACACAGTGAAATGTGACGCTGTTGCAAAAATGTATCATGACTTTTGGTGGTTTTTCTGAAAAAGCAATGTATGTGTAGCTTTGTCATGTTTATTTTTTCAGTATGTCAAGGTTAAAAGAATCAGTGCCTGTCCACATTACTTGTAATAGGGTTTATTTAAGATGCCATTTTGCCTTTTATAATATTACCCTTTTCCTGCTTTTTTTTTTAACGGGTTTTTCCAAACCTTGCATTTGCCCACTATGTACCAAGACTCACAGTTTCCATACTTAACCCAATTCACCGTTTTCAAACCAGCCCAGAGGATGTAAATAAGGGGGAATATTTTTCCTGGAACTGATTTGAAAAACGAAATAGGAGAAAGAACCATTTAAAACATGTCAAAGTAGATTAAAATGTACGCTCATTCATCACTGGCTCTAAAATCAGACACTATAGACAAGAGGCTCTAATTCTAAGCAGAGATGATCAGCATTTACTGAAAATCTGACTGTATCCTTGGTGGTGATTTATATCAGCACCAATGTGCCCAGCAGTCATAATTATGTGTTCTGGGAAGATCTTCACAGCAATGTGATGTAGTACAGCAAAACCAGCCAACTTATCTCCCATTTTCCAAGAAACGTTGCTGGCCCAGTCAGTCCTTCTCAGCGCTTAAGACTTGGGAGGTGCTGTAAAACCCTTTGTATAGAGCATGTTGGCTGCAGGTGTGTCATCACTGTGAACCTTTTCCTATTAGTTGCGGCTCCCCTGATAGCCTGAACTCCTGATTGGGTCCAGATTGAGGTGCTAGGTATTACATGTCACCCCGGCATCCTCTACATGGCCACAGTTGGTCTTCCCCCAGCCAGAAAACTTGCAGTCATGGATGATGTCCTCTGTCCCCACGCAGGCCACATCGTCCATCCAAATTGGACCCTGACCTGCAGAAAAGAAAACACAGACCGTGTTCAGCTGTATTCTCTCTTTTTAAATTCAAAGAACAATTATTTCCTCAGGTCTTTGGCATGTTATAGAGTGTTCATAGTATTTTTCTTATACGTTGTGTAATGTTTTAGTTAAGGATGTCCCGATGAAGGTTTTTCCCCCTGATCTTGATCTGAGTCATTTAATATTGAGTTTGTGCCGATATTGCATCCTGTTCCGATACTTGTATTTTCTGTATAATACATTTGAATAGTGCACGCTTCAAGTATATTAAAGTTATCCAATCAATCCAGTGTATGTGCACAGTGGGTAGGACATAGGGCTGGGATAAGGAAGTCTCCTGGTTCAAATCCCAGCCCTGTCACCAGGTGTGTCCCAGAGCAAGACACTCCGTGACAGCTGCCCAGCTGCTGAAAAATGGCTGCCCACTGCTTCCCCAGGTGATGGGCTAAATGCAGAGAACACATTTCACCATTTTGGGACTAATAAGGGTTAATTAAGAAAAAAATAGCTGCATCAAAGCCATTCCTTAAAGTTTTATTTAACAAAAAATACTTTATGTGGTGCCCTGCGGTGGATTGGCGCCCCGCTCAGGGTGTCCCCTGCCCTGCTCCCTGGGCTTCCTGGGATGGGCTCCAGGCAACCCTGAATTGGATAAGGTGGTATAGTGAGAGACTGAATGATCTTTATGTGGCTGCTTATTGTAGCATTTTAATATTAAACTTGAATACACAAAATGAATAATGTATTCACAATTCCACTTCAAAGTGGTGTAATGGCTTGACTTTAACACTCATGGTAGTAACAAATACAAATCAAATTCCACTTAGTCCAGCATCATGGTAAAATTAGTATACTTCAAATGAACAGAAATCCTGATGTGGTGACAAAACACCTTGTAGGTGGTCATGAACCTTGTTGTAAATCTCCAGTAGGGCAGTGTCCTACTGGAGATTTGGTATCAAAACATCCTCCGAGAGCAACTTCTCCCAACCATCCAAGAACAATTTGGTGATGAACAGTGCCTTTTCTAGCATGATGGAGCACCTTGCCATAAGGCAAAAGTGACAACTTAGTGGCTCGGGGAACAAAACATCAAAATTTTGGGTCCATTGCCAGAAAACTCCACAAACCTTAATCCCATTGAGAACTTGTAGTCAATCCTCAAGAGGCGGGTGGACAAATGAAAACCTACAAATTCTGACAAACTCCAAACAGTGCCATCAGTCAGGATGTGGCCCAGAAGCTGGCTGACAGCATGCCAGGGCGAATTGCAGAGGTGTTGAAAAACAAGGGCAAACACTGCTAATATTGACTCTGCATAAACTTAATGAAATTGTCAGTAAAAGCCTTTGACACTTATGAAGTGCTTGTAATTTTACTTCAGTATACCATAGTAACATCTCACAAAAAGATCTAACAACACTGAAGCAGCGGACTTTGTGAAGATTAATATTTGTGTCATTCTCAAAACGTTTGGCCCTGTATTCTCTTCCACAGCGATGGGTTAGTCATCCAAAGCTATGAATTGGTAGTACTGAACACAGCTCTGTAACTACTGCCTCATGAAATGCTTGCATTGCCGGCATTACTAGTGGCTGTTGGACTATTTTCTTTTTTAATTTCAAATATTTCCACGCTGCTGACATTTTTGCCATATCATGCTGCAAATTGTAGTCTTTTTACAATGCCTGTGTGACAGCTGACATTAAACAATGGATCAGGCTTCGGTTCATGCTCAATGTAGCCGATACCGATCCGATAAATCCGATCCCTTGATTGGCCCTGATACTGATCTTTGACATCAGATTGGGACATCCCTACTTTTCCTTCTTTGTTGTGTTATTGTATTGGTTTTGTGTATGTGTCTGTGTGTTTATGCTTTGTGAAACACCCAGGGAAACATTGTGGTTGTTGCTAGGTGCTATATAAATAAAGGTGATTTTGATTTGAATATCAGTAGTGTAATGGATGTTCTATGTAAAACTAATTTCTAGCTCTTTCTACAAACAATTCATCCTCCGTAAAATTTGGATTTCATTATCTTTGTCCTTTGTCAGCGTTTCTGCAGATCTTAAGTTACAACATACTGCTAATTGTATTGTACATTAAAATAAACCAGGATTGGAATGTACAAAAGCCCCCATGTCAGGTATGGTGTACTTTAAAACAACAATACACAACCGGTATAATATTTACACCAATCATGGCAGATGATCTTACATAGTAAATACTAAAGTGTAGAAAGATTCTGACAATGAGGCTCAACTACAGTAATGATGCTTGTACCATAAGAATTAAACCTATCAAGTGTGCAGTTATTCATTCCTCCTGAACATAAAGGTTTGCAGATGTGGTTGTCAGTCCATTCTGACAGCTGTGTTAAGGACGCCTTGCTGTGAATCTTCAAACAGGCATATTTGGACCCTTGAAACCTCTATTTGTACATTCTGACTGATGTGGATCAAAAACACATTGCAAGCCTCCATCCATACAGCAATGATGTAACTAGCAATATTTTTTCTCCATGGTTCTTTCTGGATGCAGAAAATGGATTACCCCACACATTGCCTGTAAATGGTAATTCCAATAAATATTCTTAAAAATATACATAGCTTTCTTTCAGGCTAAATATATCAACTGTTTGTATATAAGGTACAATGTCAGCTATTTTTAATTTTTGAAAAGCATATTTCTACCACTCCATAGCCTTCAAACAGTAACCAACTTTACGCTTACACTGTCTACTGGCTGGTTTAACATTTAAAAATCCATTCATGTCCAGAACAATTTAAACAAAGGGGAAAGATACTGGCTTCAACATAACAGCCAGCAGGACCAGTTCCTAAAAAGTTTATAGCAAGTGCAGTGGGTCCAGTCCCTTAATTCTTACCACACTTTACACTGATTGCTTGTAACTGAAAAACTACTGGCACCAACAGCAACAAGCAAATAAATTCTAAATGTGCTGTCACTGCTGTGAGCCAATGAATAGGTGTGGCTGGGTGTGTGTAGTACTGATCAGTGGTCCTTCACTTTTATCACACTGAAACAGTTACACAGTGAGCTGACAGAGCAATGTGGATTGTCACATCTAAAATGTAAAGTACACTAGAGTGTAAGAACCTGTGTTATTTATGTACGTTAACATAGTTGTATGTTGGAACTGAAATAGGAAGTGCAGGTGAACTGCCCACTGCATAACAGGAATGCCTCACCTTGGCCAAACCTTCCAGTTTTGTGAACCATCTTGGCCCCGCTGTATCCAAGCATTCTGCAAACCACATCGCCATCCTTCTTGTCCCATACGTCATCACACACCGTGCCCCACGTCTTCTCGTGGAAGACCTCCACCCGTCCCTCATGAGGACCCGACCCGTTCACCAGCCTCACCAGTGTCTCCTCCACTGTGATGAAGAATGTGCACGTGGTGAGTGAGGAGGAGCAGCAGGATGACTGGTGGTATGGGCTGCTAGTGGTTATGAAAGGTCAGGGTACAGAAGCCAGGAAAGCCATTAAGAACAGTCAAGAGTTTGTTTCGTTAGATAAGGAAGACACTCAGGCTGCTTTTCAACATATTGGTTTAAGTGTCACAAACTGTGGCTAAAGCAACAGGAACTTACTGACTCCACTTTTTGGTCTATTTTGATTGGCTGATCACCCACACCTGCATCTTGTTCTTTCTGTCACTTGAGTTTGGTTTGTTTGTTCCACCAGGATATTCTCATGAATTTGTTAAGCCCTCTGCTTCAATTTTACTAGTGTTTATTAATCTCTTGTTCTTCATAGGTATTGTGTTGTGCTTTTAAGGAAAGCCTTTGAGCTCTGAAGTTGTGCTTCTGCATTTGGGTATCATCAGCTCCTCCACAATGCACATTGTAATGAATAAAATAAATAACTGGTGTACAAGCTGGTTTTATTTATGGGACCTGCACTGTGATTGACAGGTCATGCTAAACCAGGTGGCTTGGGCAAGGTAACTAATCCCTAAGGTTTATACAGACAGATAACAGGGGATAGAGGTCATTGAAAAGAACCTTCCCTACTTCAGCTGAGGCAACAGCTTTCATGTAGAAAGAAAAAAATGCAGTTCCTCTTCTAATCATGTATGATCAATATGTTAAATTTCTCCATGAAATTGAAATTGTATATGAAACCCAAGATAGAAAAAAAAACTTACTGATGGATGGCTAAAGGCATTTAATCATCGATACGTTATTTTCGCACAAGGAAGAGACGTGTGAACAGACTAGTAAGTGGTATAACTGCATGAGTACTTTCAATGTACTTTCTTTATACACTCTGCTGTATATATGCATCCAAATGGCTGTTCTCCATTTTAAGCATTTCCTTAGACCTAACTGACCCTAATACTGAACCACACCTAGCATTTAGGTTTGACACAGCACCTGTGTGAAATTAATTAACTTCATTTAAAGATTAACAATAATACTCCAAACGCATGAATGCAAGCGTATAGAAAAAGTCTCAAAGAGCTTAGGAACATCTCGTAAATGGGTTGCAGATGCTGACCAATGTCTGGAGTAGAACATTCATCCAACAAACATGATTCAAAACAGATGCTTGCTGTGGATGCACTGTTTTCACATTAAACTCCTCTCGTCCAGTTCCACTGGAAACTTCCATTAATGTTGCAGAGA
Source organism: Chitala chitala (assembly GCA_025773905.1). Classification (NCBI taxonomy): domain Eukaryota; kingdom Metazoa; phylum Chordata; class Actinopteri; order Osteoglossiformes; family Notopteridae; genus Chitala; species Chitala chitala. Next base: position 18,790 of record JABJVR010027507.1, read on the forward strand.
AAACTGCCAGGTTATCAGTCTTGCTAGGTATGTCACACTGAGCCAAAAATTACCTGCCATTAGAGCAACAGAACACAAAACAATCAATAAATTGCATGTTTCTAAATCAACTGTTTTGAACAGAAATGCACCCAAGACAGAACTAACCACATCCACTTTAGTGAAGGAGACAGTTTAGTCAGGAAACTGATCTGGTCAGAACTTTACATTTGCAGATTTTGTAGTGTCACTGGTGCCTTATAAAATAACAAAAGGGTATCAGCAACCACACATATTAATGTATAAGATTAAATATGTAGGTGTATGCAGTTTCATACCAAGTTACAAATATAAGAGCAATTCAGGCAATGATGAACTCAGACCTGAACTCAGACCTGATCAGAGCTCAGTTTACACACACTGGTATTTACTACAGATGTGTAATTATGCAGCTGCTTGGCAACAACCAAAGCAATGAAAGTGTTTGGGAGGTGGGTTCTTGGTTGACAAGTACTGAAACTCTTTGTTGAGTTCAGACGAACATCTGTGCTTACAAACTCATATAAGATGTCACATGCAGCTGCAAGTACTGTATGTATGTATATTTATGTATTTTCATTCTTCCCCCATAGGATTCTACTCATTGACTCACAATCCAACAGCCTCAGATTCCCCTTGGCACTGAAAGCAAGTGGAGGTCATTAGGTTTTTGTTCCACAACACATTCCTACTGTAAAGTTGTGAAATAGTTTGTCTCATTTATTTTTATTTGTTTCTAGTGATGCTTTGGGTTTAGAACCTCTCTGCTTTCTCTGAACGAAAAAGCAAGAGGGAAAGATGTTTTGCCCAGGCTCTGCCCAGGCGCACGACGGATGTGTTTTAGCACCGTGTCCCTCTGAGAAAATACGTGACATTCTTCGACAGACTCAAACACAGAGGCAATCTGACAGAGAACTTCACGCTGTTGCACTCTCAATAAATGCAGCAAAAAAGGTATCTTGGCCTCAGAGGAATTTCATATACAAAATAACTGCAGAACATGAAAAGCCATGGAACCCACTCCACTGAGGTCAATCCAGTCTCTGAGCATTTATTTTAATTCACTTCAAGATTGCAGAAAAAATGCATGTAACACAAAGAGAAACTGTAAAGGCAGGAGCTGTAACACATGGCTTTATATATCTAGGTACTATATGTGTTATCTGCCAGGAATGTGGAACCCAGAATACTTATGGGGACCACTGTGTATTTTAGTTTTGACAAATGGGTCTGTTAAGCAAGTATATCATGTTTTTGTTTTTAATATCCAATACTTATTTTTCCTTTTTATTCTATTTTTATTTCAATATCAATATTTTATATATCAATATTTTATTCCTCCATTATGCTGAGGGCATCTGTGCTTTGCCTGTGACTGACTATGACCAACGTTGACCTGTGCCACAGATATACTGGCTGACCAGAGCACCACTGGCTCCTGTAACAGCACAGACAGACAGGAAGCTCTCCTATCCTGAGTGTCTTCTATCAGCCGTCATACATGTCTGTCTGACTTGTACAGGGACAGCATCGACAGAGAACATGGGAACCCAGTTGATAAATAATAATAATAGTAATCGTCTATCAAATTGTTCATCAGTTTGTGTCTCTTAATGTCTTTGGGGCTAAAAAATCTAAGTGTTTTGGACAAAATTTAATTGGATAGGAAGATACATAAAAAAAAAAAAATAGAACTGACTTAATGTCTAACAGATTCATATCTGGACTTGAACTCGTGTCAATGTATTTCTGCCTGTTTGTATATTGTACAAGTGAAGAAATACATCAGCTTCAGGCATATATTTACAAATACATATCGCATATTCCTAGAAACCCAAGTTAATTCTTAAACAGTGATACTTTGTGATATAAATTCTTAAACAGCCATGAGTCATATTTATTTTGTATGTTATCATAAAGAACAGTGCTATAAATATACTCAACAGTTTGAGGGACTGCTCAAGCATTTGACAGATGCATTTAAACAATAAATGGTATTTTTGGTTTTTACAAAAATATTGATTTTGGTTTTCATTTCCTCCATGGCACTAGACAATGTAGAAAAAAAATTGTATTTTTGGGTGTGTCCCTCAAAGGGTCGACAAAAGCTGAAATTTAATTAAATTGTTTATTTAATTAAATATTTTGCTATACTCAAATAAAAGGTTACATGTATATCCATAATTGTGTTTTTATTAAGTCTTGTAATACACAATAATCAAATTTTAAAACCACTTTCATAGACTCAAGGATGCTTATCTTATGAATTTAATGTGAAATTTTAGGACAAATAGGTAAGAAACAATTTATCAATATTTTAGGTTTATGCGTCTGTTTTCAAAGAGTTCAAGTTATGTGTATGTTACACAAAAAAGAGTCATGAAATAGTTTCACTTAACCACTTTTGTTTTCCATTTGCAAAAGCCAAGACACTGGGTTGAGCTGGAAAAGTGTAAAAATTCACCAGAAACATTTAATTTTACCCATTAAAGCCAAAATGTGGTGTGAAATCTTTCCTAAGGCATGGTGCTCTGCAGGGATGTGTATGGGAATTTACGATAGCAGACCTACGAGCATGCTGGATAAAAGCTAGGCAGAGTCCCGGTGGGGAGTGGAGCGACCTGTCAGGTCCACCCAGTCAGCAGCGCTCCGTGTTTTATATCAAAGTCAGCTACAGCTCTTTAAAATAGAGGTGTGAAATCTGACGCTGCGCTGATTGCTGCAGTTGACGTTCCCTACGCTGTCACACCAAGCAGCCTGTCATACCTACTGATGCTCATCAGCCGTGACTTTATAAACAGCAACTGAAACTGGGTGAACAAATGAAACTGGCCACCAAAGCCCAGGGTGACTGGACAGATCAGTCCCTTCTCAGATTGGGCGATCTTTGGGTGACCGGTCATCTACCAAGCACCCAGTCACGTGTTTGACACTTATGGAACCAATTTCACAGGAAAGGAGACTGGAAAGAGCAAAAAAAGGTCCCTACACTCTTAAATCACAAAGCTTCTTATATGGAATGGGTGATCTTTCCTCATAACTAATAGGGTAAAATATGTTTCAGATGTTTGGACGGGTCACATTCACCAAACACCACTCCAGCTCTCATTGTACCAAAACAGCTATAATGATGTCATAGATGAATAATAACATAACCAGTCCAGGGAAAAACTGACACTGCATGTGCAACTTCCTTGCAGGACAAATACTTTTGGATTTGGATAAGTAATTTACCTGTCAGAACAGACACAGGTTAAACACAAAACTGTTCACAAAAAACATCGCACAAAGAGAAGTGTTTAATTAACGAATTAACTCAGATTTAAAGTAGCTGTGCAAAAACCGTGCATATCCAAATTATGTGTTTCCTCTTCACTGGGACAATAATCAACATTCAAGCTTTAGGCCTAGCTTGTAAAATGCATTTGCCCTCAAAAAAAAAAATAAATAAATAAACTAGTCCAGAGATTTGATACGCTGAAATGTGCTTGTACTTACTGACTGCTTATTAACAGCCATTAATGAAAGGGGTGTAACTTTAATGCTGGGAAAAGCTTGTGCTATGCTGTGCCTGACCTCCTGCTATCATCTGAACTCATGCTGACTCGTGGTAGTAAATAGTTTGCGTAGTTCAGATAAACCTGAAAGTCCAAAAATGAAAGTGGTAGTGATTACATGGAGCCGTGACAGACACTGGTCTGCTGTTACATGAATGTGATCCTAGACAAATAAGTACTGTGGAATTTCATCTTTGGTAAAAAGCAACTGTGTTGTTTTATTTAGTCTTTTAAAAACTATGCAAAAATAAGAGCAGCACATTTCATTACCTGTGTCTCCCCGTTCTCCTCTGTCACCTTTTTGTCCCTTTTCGCCCCGTTCACCTTGAGAAGGAAACAAAGGGCAACATTACAAACCATGAAACAGATGTAACATGCCATTAGTTCCTTTGATGTTAATAACTCAAGTGGGCTCTGGGCCCTACCAGTAGCACCTAGGGAACTGTCCCTTCTGTGATCATCTCTGAGGAACAGACTTGTTGTGGTTCACCTGTCTATTATAGGGCTGATGCAGGATTTACCAGTTGTTGCCTGCAGCAAGTAAAGTGAAAAAAGCAGGTAGAAGGCAGTTTATGCACTGGCAGAAAGATGTGCTAATCTACTCCTGTCCCAAAATGGTGTCAGCGAGGAAGAGGTGTAAAAAAATAACCACCTAATCCACATTAAAAGAAAACACCAGAGTACTGAAGACAGCAACCTTCTGTAAAATACCTTCAAAAGATTCCATTGTAAGACACGGGTCTGATTCTGTACTTAATAAATCTTGTGTCTCAGGCCCCCTGCCAATATAAGAAACCCCAAACAAGTATCTCTACAGCTATACAGGCTTTTGTGAAAGAGTGGGTTTAAAGTAAAACGCGGGGCATGGTTTGTGGTGTCCAAATTACAAGATGTCTGAGAAGAAAATAAATTTTTACAAGGTTAGGGAAAAACTCAAAGTAGGTCCTCTGACACTAAAAATAAAGGCGAGCATCTGTGCACAAAGCCCAGTCTCAGCTTCAACAGCTGTAACACTCCTATATAAAATATCTCTGTGTAGCATGTCATTTGTGATCTTAAAAAACAAAAAAACTCACCTCACCATAATTATCTAAGATAAATGGATAATATTCCTTTATGTTGATGATGTTTGGCTAAAACACTAGCAGCCAAAATTATACATCTTCTGTGCACAGTGGCTTAGAGTTACACACCTTTAGCAACAGCAGTGTGAGAAGTGTATCTTCGCTGTTTGCCAATACGTATGAAGAACGCACTATTAAAGCATACCTGGTTCTATAGTTGTTTGGATGCATCTCGCTATAGATACGTCACACACAGGACCACACAGAGATCAAACATCAAGAATAATGTGTCTTCCTGCACACCACATTTCTGCTTCTATCGGAAAATGTGATGCACAGCATCAAAATTCCAATTCAAATTCATGGGCATTTGAGAAAACCGTTAAAACATATGTAGACACATCCATGTGCCATTATCTTTTCTCTTTGTTTACTGCCTTTATCTGTCCAGCTCATAATGTCACTTTCACAGCTTCTGAGGTCAGACAAAGTCGTCTTAACACTGGGATCAAAACAACTGTTTTCTGGTAAACCATTTAACAGGTCGGCAGCTCAACATCTGCCTTAAATAAGACTTTTGAAAGCAAGGGCCAGTGTTTTCTTAATTCCCACTTGAACAGCTCTTGTGATCCTTCACAATTTTTGAACAACAACTTTATGATTGAAGGGATTAGGTGCCAGGAGTTATGTCCTTACTATACTTTTGGGATTTGTCTGTTGATGGGAAATGATGCAACCTGAATAACGAAGTGCAACAGGCTGGGCTTCTTCTACAAGATTCAGCTACTGAATAACAGACACCTGACAGGGAAATAATGTTGCATTGTAGGTGCCAGCCAGCATACCCTGGCTTATTACTCTCTCTCTCCTTTAAATGAATGATGATGGTTATTTTCTTGACACACTCCAGATTTGAACACTAAAATAAGATACTGTGTCCACATACAGGAAGAAAACCTGAACTAAACATACAATTTAAAAGGTCCTGCTGGTATGTTTAAAATCACCTTTTTTAAACATATCACTGTATTTTATGAATTTCAAAAACAAATAATAATACTACAATTATTATTATTATTATTATTATTATTATTATTATTAATAATAATAATAATAATAATGACTTTTCACTTTATATAAAATAGGGCAATTATGCATGATGATAAAACACAAATTATTGACGATTCTAAATAAATTCTGCAAGCTTTTAAAAGGAAAACAATTATTAAATGTAATTTTCCTTACATTTTCAGGAAAATGTTAAAATTACTGTCTTACTTTTACAAACCTTCCTCTGGACCACCATACCACAGAGAATATGCAGTTGTCTTTCTTCCTGAATGTGTAAAGTGCTTTTTCTAAGCAGGTATTCAACAGTGGGCAGTAAAGCTGTCTCCTCTGCAGACCTTTAAAACCACTGCAAGGTCTCCGTTCCCCAGAGGATGCTTTACATGCCCTCATTCACTTTATCTTTGATGAGCACTAGCTGGTCAAAAGTTCAGGTGCTTGGTAGCAAAGCAGCTCTCCTTGCAGATAAATGAAGTCCCCGTCCATGTTCCTAAAATTTCATTTGTTATGCATGATTATATCTTCTTTATGCTGCCGAGATCTTGCAAAGCCCTTTCTTATTCCTGTAAAGTCACATTAGTACATGCAGTGCTGGTCTTCTGTTTAGCATACATCTGCTGTTGTTGTAAGATGACCAGCGCTGTCTGACTCAAAAGTGATTTTAATAAAGTATTGTCAAAAGCCTTTTATTATGGGTATCCTCACAACCAAAATTACAGGGTGCAATTAAGAAACATCACCCACAGAAACCTACGACAACCACTAAGTGCTTGTTTTTTCCTCCAACAAACCACATTTTCCCCTTAATCTGCTCAGTGGCTGGGGCTCCACAGAAATATTACCGCTGGAGTAACAAGCCACGTCTAGAAACACTGAAAAAAAATTAAACAAGAAAAGGAAAAATATATAGTCTAGTTTGAGGTGTAGTTTACAAATCACATATCGCTATCTGTTTACCACCAAATATGTTTCATAGAAAAGCCTAAAATTCTTTCTGCATGCCTGTTTATTTAATCTTCCTTTGCCAGTATTGTGAGGCATTCTGCGTGGCATAGATGAAGTAAATGCAGACAAATGAAGTCACGCACCCATTCTCTGACTTTGTTCATGTTGGCTGATGTGGTTTTCATGTCACTGTTCAGCCAAATGAAACTAATCTATGCAGCTGGTGTATAACACGCAAGGCCCAGACAAACACAGGAGACCCCTATACACTGAGTCACATTCATCGGCATGCCTAAGTAAAGCTTTTTATGATGATTTGCTGGAAAGAGCACAAATACAATAAAAAACAATGTTTCACCACAGGGAACAGCAGCACATGGAACAGCGTGTCCTGGGAGGAACATGTTTCATGTCACTGTTGAGACTCAACTCCATGCACTAGTGAGGTGTCTTTGAGCTCAGACAGAAAAGCTTATCAAGAGAACCTTCTGGAGTTGCAATTCCTCTGTGGCAGCAAGAATGCTCAGGCAGTACATAACATATCGACGAAACATCACATGTACCTCTCAGGCCCCTGGGTCCGGTGTCACCCTTCAGTCCTGGTTGACCGTCCAGCCCAGCTGAGCCTTTCAGGCCCTGTGGGCCCTGGATTCCTTGTCTCCCATCCACTCCTAAAAAAAAAAAAAAACTATATGCATTCTTATCCATTATTACACCATATATGGTGTCAATTCACAGACAACACCCATATTTTTTTATCTACACAGTCTCATCACATCTCATCCCATCTTCTCTGGTCTGCTCGTCTGGGCGAAGGTGGTGGTAATTGTTTATGTAAGTTAATATTTTGTCAAATGTTAACATATAGATGGTGAATCAATGATGGCAGCAACACACACAAAGTAAACTGGACATTGTTTAAAGGAAGCCATTAGCAGACTTCAAATGTTGGCTAATCATGGGAAAGTCAACTTTAAGCAAAGTATTACCACATCACTTTTCACAACTTATAAGCAGTTCATTTAGAAAATCCATCAAAAAACTGGAAAAAAAAAAAAAAAAAACACCTTTGAATTGACCAAAAACCATTTAACAACAGGCTAAAGAAAACAACTTTTCAGGTTTGTGACCATAGTTATTTTTGAAAATTTTTTATGATATTGTAACATGCGCCGCACTAATTACCAAGTTAGTGCTGGGTGTGACTGAAGACAACAGTGTTACCTCTCAGTCCAACAATGCCGGGTGGGCCGACGACCCCACGTGCTCCAACATCTCCCTTCTCACCCTTTGGTCCAGGAGGCCCTTGATGAGGGAGACCAGAACCAGAGCTTCTAAGTGACTTGACAGCAATGCCACAAAGTAAAAAAAAAATAACCTTGAAGAAATTCTTACATAAGCACCAAAGTGAAATGACAACAAAGGTCCTTGTGTGAGTATGACTCAACGATGCATACCAGACTACATCCACAGCCTACAACGGCGAGTCCAAGAAACAGCTGGGAGACGGCTCTGCTGATTTGTTGTACTTGGCCCTAGTCGATCCACACGCACTTAGTATGTGTTCTGCTTTACGTATGCCAAGCCCATTTACTGCAGCAGACAGCACTTGTACGTTCTGCTTTCCACATGGACAACATTCAATTCAGGGACAATTTTTATGCAAAGGAGTGTTCATCTATTCCCTAAATCCTGGCACTAACAAGGACCTCATTTATTCTAAAAATCATCCAAACTTAATAGTATATATTAACTAGTAATCTGTTTGCAGTGCAAAGATACCAAAGCATGTTGCTGTCTGGAGTCACCATAGGTATATGATCACATTTGCAATCAGGTCTAAAAAAATCCACCCGTTGGACTCCTGTTAAGTGATGCGTGTTTTCAGCTGCCCTTGTTATTACTCTGCTGTTTCTCAACAGCTTTAATTGCACTGTGATGGTTCTACAAAAATAAACTGCACTCGAGGACTACATGTTCCTTCGCCCACAGTGACATACATTCCATGACCTTTCCCTCTCCCAACTTATCCACAGAACCGAAGTGGCACAAGGCCCGTTCCTGGAGGGAGGGGCTGGGGAGGAGGGAGACACTATTATTACTTTAACTCAAAAACCCGTCCGTCTGAGAACACCAGACCAATAACATGCTGAACACAATGCTGTCACCCCATTTGGGCTTGTTATTTCTGTTCTGGTGCATTGCATCGTCTCTGGATCCATACATTCAAAAAAGAGTTTTCTGTGCATTCCTTTTTTTTTCCTCCTCAGTGTAGATGAGGACAGACAGCCTTAAAATTTTATCCATTCAGATTTGCTTACACTTTGTGTCATGATATTTCAACCTTTACTGTCTGATGTGGCTATGTATGTACATATTAAACATCCTTCAGGACCCCTACCTAGAAAAACGTTCATATGATGAATTGCAAATTTCATCTTGGAAAATGCCAAATATAATGTACTTCAGTGCACAAACACACTGAGGCGTGTATCTGCCAAACAAGAGTCATGAGGCCTACAATTCTTTTTGTGAATTGTTTTAAACCAACTAGTTAATGTTATCCGCAACGTTACCTAGCCAACTTAGCAGAAAGTGTTTATGTGTGAAGCCAATTAATGGTAACTACATCAAATGTCTTAGTTCCACAGAGGGTTTCCGTGAGGTACTTAAGGTAAGAGAAGTCCAAAAAAAGTCCTTATGGTTGCAAAGAGGTCTTGTTCAAAGTAAAACAGAAAGACAGGTCCAAAGTAACGTCTTGACTATGCACAAAGTTGATGATCGAAAGACTAGTCTTCCTCTGCCTTTTGTTTTCTCAAAGTCAAGGTGACACGACCAACTGTGAGGGAGAAAAAAGTAAACTTCCATAACAATATGGAGCGTTAATCAAAAGAGTCTGTTCTTATTTCCTGTGCCTTTGCAAAACATATGGACAATAACTATTCCTAAGTGACACGTTTGTTACAAGTTTTTTAAAAAGCCCTCTTTAATTAACTTGAAAAGCTGCTGTGAACAGAACCCTTGAGGATTTGTGCCAAGGTCTGACTAATATCATGCCAACAACTCTCTGGATGTTGTTACCATTAATCAAGATAACAAACCTGGTGATTGCAATATTTCCATGCTTACATCCTTTAGCCTGAAGTTTTTAAAGCTTTCATTATGTTCCCTTGAACATAAATTGGGCTTTTCGGAGCATGTTTTCTGTAACATTCTGACTATTGCCTAAAGCCGCCAAACTAAAAAAAAACAGACATGAAAATCCCCAAAAACTCTAAGTCCTTCACGATGGGGAAAAAAGACAGTGGTATTGGAAAAGGATGCCAAAAACACCAGTTACCACTGGTAAATGTGCTGGTTTCCTGGTAAACTGTGACATAATAACAAAATTCAATAAATGGTGAAGCTAATGATATGGTTACGCTCCTCATGAGGGTAACTTGGAAGGTTTGTGTTTGTAATGGCTTCCAGCTCAGACTAAAGACTATAGCACCACCCTACAAGCTGTATGTCTCACTGGACCTTTTTAATGGTGGATTTCAGCAGTGTTGGCCAACAAAAGACAAACTGCCCACAGCATCTACTAATCAAAACCAACTGTACACCATAACACAGGTTAAAGAAAATATACTGTATCGTAAATAAAGAAGAATAAATAAGAAATACTATGAAAAATCACACCTTTTGTACACACAAAAAAACTTATAAAATCGACAATCAAAGTATCTGGGTTAATCTGAATTTCCCATTTTCTGTGTATTAGCTCTTGGACTAATGCAGTTAGTGTGTAAACTACTGGTTACCTTCAATGAGAGTGAGATTTTTCAAAGCAACAGACTGCTCCCAATCTTTGAGCCTCAGGTCTTCTGTGATGGTGTTCAGAATCTCAATCTCATTCTTCAACTGCTCCTCCATGTTAATCTGTGTCACCCTTATAGTCCTGGCATCCTCAGTCACGTTGCTGATCTGCACCTGCAAGTCTTGGATTTTTAGGTGGTGGATGCTGATGTCATTCACAAACGTCTTGTTCACAGACCCCAGGGTCCAGGTCACCTCCTCCAGCCTGTCCCTGAGTAGGACCACGCTGCCAGCTGTCTCCTGGAGAAAAGCATCCTGGGCGAGCAGTGAGCTGGTGGCCTGGGATAGGTCGGTCCGGAGACTGCTCACATTCCCCAGACCAGAGGTGCTCAGGGCATTGACACGATCGCCAAGTGACGTCACTGACCTGGCCGACTCATATGACCGTGTCTGCAGCTCCTGCATCTCCTGCTCCAGCTGCTGTACAGCCCTGCCCAGTTGCAGCAGCATCTGTGAGTGGTTCTGCAGGAGGTTCTCCAGCTTCCAGATGTTTTCCAGAATGTCTGCCTGAGTGGAGAACTGGCCCAGAGACTGATGCAGCTCCCGGTAGTGGTCCCCCAACCGGGTAACATTGTCTATCAGCACATCCTGCTTCTCAGAGGAGGCCTGTGACCTGGAGACTGCACAGAAAGCAAAGATGATTTCTTAATATTCTCCTTAAAACATACAAGGACACCAGGAATTTTTGGATTTCTTTTCTGCAAGTTTTATTCCACAAACAGAAGCCACATTATTGTAAGGGCTGATTCTAATCAGTTTTGAGAAGTAAAAAAACTAGAAACTATTGTACAAAACAGCTGTAGGGCAAAAATTTACATAACATCTTCCACTATTGTCAAAACAAGTTTTATCCAGTACATCTATGCTAAATAATGGTGTAACAAATGGATTCAATCTCTGTTAATTAGATTTCATGCTGTCCTGGGATTTTCATTAATACCCTTCATAGTAACACAGTCAAAAATGTTTGTGCTTGGTTCACCAAAATACAAAATCTATTGATTATATGTATATGAAGAATGTCTGTTGTGATTATGGCTCTCAACAAAAACAATAAAGCACAAAACGATGGAAATGTACACTTTATCTTAGCTTCCACTACAGTGCTCAGAATGTTTCAGAGTTTTAGCACAATCGAAAGGACTAATATATACTATTATACTACAATATATATACTAAAATTATATTTACTTACCTAGAATTCCTCGTCCTTGTGTGTATGTATATATACATATATTTTTTTTTTTATCAAAAATGTAAACATGTATGGCCACTTGAAGGGTGTAAAGGCTTACTGGGGGAACTCACACAGCACACTTTCCTTCTATCCAAACCATTACGTGAACTCAAAACACCTGTTTATATGACCCATAACACAAAGCAGAAAACTCATCCAGAAACTCCAGATCTGTGTGGTTATATTTATTTTACCTTCCACCAAGGCTCGCCTGCACATAATCCTCCACCAATTCAAAGTGCTCAGCTCCTGGAGGATCGTTGTGTTAAACTGTTCCTTCTTCTCAGCCAGCAGTGACATAGGGATTCCTGTCCTTTCTATGCTGAAATTCTTTAATTGATTTCACATTTCTGAAATTTTTTTAACATTCAAGACTCAAAATCCCTCCTCATTTGCTACTGATTCATAGCGACAGGACAACCCAGACCAATGACATTATGTGATCAAAAACCTCCTCTCTGCACTGATGCCACCCGACCATATACTTCTAAGGGCCAAGTTGTCTAAAATAAAGAGAAAATAAATCTGCATGGATCATTAAACTGACAAGCAAGAAAAGAATAAGGGAAATGTGAGGGTATGGCCAAGAACTGCCATGGAAACAAGGCACACCATGTCTTTATGCCAGCTGAGATGTTTGCTATGTGAGCCATTTCCAATGAAATCATTTCAGCATGAGAGACAGTATGGTGCCACACGTGCTGTATACATTGCAAAGGAATTCAAATGGCAAAATAAACCGCAAATCCCTATTAGAGAGTTAGAGACTATTATGCAAAAATTAACCCTCCTCACAACTTTTTTTTTGGCCCTGAAAGCGACAGTTATTAATCAGTGTCATCACCAGAGAATGATACTGTAAACTGGCCTTGGGTTGGTCCCAAAACCAGCAAAGCCAAAACACATGATACATTTCCAGCAAGATAAATTAGGCAGGGACGATGTGACTTTTTACATTATGAACACAAAGGTAGCCAAACATCTGTCCACATTTTATACTCTATTCATCAACTTGAAGATTATAAGAGTTTATAACAATTTCTTGTTGAGCTATAAGCAACTTTAACCCCAGGTTTCCAGATGGGTCCCACGTGATTTTGTCAGCTACGGTATATCCCTCATATGTTTGGTACAAGTACATGTCAGTTAGCTTTTTTTCCACATTACTATCCTGTCATTTACCCAGCAGGGTTTTGGAGCCAAAATATATCAGCACAGTTGGACAGAAGACAGCCAGCCATGTTTCCATACATTTCTGCCTTCTATGTATAATGTATGGCGTATTATGACTCTGGGTGGCGTCACATACAGATTCAATAGTCACTCACAGAAAAGAGCCAAGAAATAACATCTGATTAACTTTGGTTCCTCAAAATATGGTTTTTGTGCAAAACAAATTGCTAAATAAAGCACTTTATCATTTATCTATCCAGCTATAAATGTTTTCCTTTGAAAGAATTCAAGTCATACTAAGCATGTCCTGAAGGGTCCAACAGTAATGCCAATTCTTTAGCCACCATGATGCCAAAGCTGCTCTATATAGATCTCCACATGCAGAATATCCTTGTTTTTTATAGCCAGAGTTTTCTGCTTCGGCATCCAGCTCACCCCTTTGTGGCCAGTATGCACAGACTTGGATCATTTCAACTCATTTGTGCGAACTGATCCCTGGTCCAGGTGCAAGTCAGCTGTGAGATCCCCAATCCTACCCAGCTGCAGTCCCTAGTCCCTCTCACAGTTCACAAACAGGGTGAAAAATTTAGGTCACCTTTTCCTGTTATTCCATTCACATATCAGCTTTGGTATGCTCCTGATTACTCTCCCAGCCCCCCACCCCCCACCTTGGACCCCATGATAACGAGCGTCTTGAAGAGCATGGGCTTCTCTGGTCACCACATCAAGGACCTGGTATAGAAAGGAAACAAAGTTTTTCATGTGGTTTTTGGTGAGATTTGAGTGTAACTCACTCAAATTAGGGGTGCATTTAGAATGGAGCTGAGAAAGCTGTCAAATGTCCATGGAAAGCAGCCTCACCATCTGTAATACATATATGGCACATACACATATATGCAAACAAATAACCATAAACAGCCCCCACACGGTGGCTACAAACAGCAGCTTTGAAATTCACAAGGGACTGAAGGAGCTGAATCAAAACTTGCTGACAATATACCAGCATGGTGGCCATCCACAGTGCTGTTAATTAAACCTGCCTTGCCTCTCATGAGCACAGTTTCTGCTCCATGAGACACACAAGTAGACCAGAAGTGTATCTGCAGCTACCTCCCCAGCAGCCTGACCGCTGACCGTCCTCTCTGTCGATGGTGGCGAGTTCCACGTTGGGGTTAGCATAGTGGACCACGTGTGGCAAAGATCAAACACGGCACACCACTGTCACTCATTTTGCTCTTGAAGTGAGCTGGGCTTTGATGGGCTGGCCAGGATGCTGAATGTTCTCTTTCTCTCTGTCCCTCTCTTGAGGAGAAAGCCCAACACTAAAAAACTACAGTTTAGATGAAGGTCCACAAAAAACAACAAAAAAAAAACTAGAGCACTGTTACACCCATGGACCTTATTAAGCCCATGTGCCTTACTGTACGTAGTTGTGTGTGTTTTGTTTCAGGTGCTATGTGTCCTGTATGTGCCCATGTATCCCCCCTTCTTTGTTACATGCCATTTTTGAGGAACACGTGATCCCTGCCCTTTCATTCCATTGGTGGTTATGTTGTTTAAAAGAATTTCTTGGGGGTTTTGTGTACAAGTCGTCATAAACTTACGACCGCAATCGGTTTTGACCGACTGGTCATAACTTGATCTGGATGTAAGTCTGGCTATGCAAAAAATTTAACAGTATAAAAATATTAAACTGTGTACAGTAATGATAATCGCTGATGTCGTCAGCTGGGGCTGCGTTCGTCAGGTTTTAGTCAAACACTGTACAGTATACTAAAGTACATTTAGTTTAATAATGCAAAATAATTGCAAAAACACTGCATACAGTATTACAGTACAATTGGTTTAATAACTGCGGCTGGGGCAGCACTCGGGGTAGTCTATTTTTTATAAACAAGGTGAGCTTTGTGTGAACTATTTGTTTCTTTCTTTGTACATTTCGTGATACAGACGAAATGCATTATGTGCTATCCGTTCAATGTTTGGGTCCATTCCTTCAAAATGTGCAAGAACTTTATTCAGTAGAGATAAGGGACCATCAGAAGGTTTAGTTGTGAACACAGAGAACAAACACACACGAAGCTCACTGTACCGAGTCTGAGCTTACACTGAGCTTTGCGCGTGGAGCTGCTCGTGCTGCTGGGAGCTGGGCAACACTGCCGTATGGTCGTATGCCCAGCTGGGCAACGCTCACCAGGCATACCAGTCACAGTTGTGGCCGTAAAGTTGAACAGTTGTAAGTCGCATAGGTCACAAGTCGACAACGACCTGGTTTTTGGTATTTGGTTTCTCTGAAAAAATGGATGGTGGTTTTGATCTTTGCCTATTTTGACTTCTGAGTTTTGTTCAACCTATGGTAACTTTACTTGGTTACTTCTTTGTGTTTTTTTTCCACTGGTGAAAAGTAAAACGCAAATGCAATTTCCTTTCTTACCTTTTGACCATTTATTTGTAGTTGGGTGGTTTTGTTGCTCTTTCTGGCAGGTAAATCAGCCAGTTTGCGGTAAGTGTTGTCACCTGTGTTTTCGGGTTTTA
Source organism: Chitala chitala (assembly GCA_025773905.1). Lineage (NCBI taxonomy): Eukaryota > Metazoa > Chordata > Actinopteri > Osteoglossiformes > Notopteridae > Chitala > Chitala chitala. Next base: position 34,245 of record JABJVR010027507.1, read on the forward strand.
TTTTGGCCTCGTTCACTCCTCAAGTCTATGTCACCAGTCTTTTATTTCTTTGTTTTGAAAGTCCTAGATGTTTTTTTTTTGCAATAAACCAAAAATAGTCACTCATCCCATTTCCATATCTTTAATGAGTTAAGCCCAATCCTACACTTGGTTGTAACAGGCACAAAAAACAAAAATCTGAAAAACCATTACTTGCCTTATAAAACTCTGGTAGAGGTGCTCTTTTCACGACAGGTGACCTTATAAACTTTCAGTGTTGTCTTTAAACATGCTTCAACCACTGCCCAGATAAAACTAATGGGACTGGTTCATATAAGAAAGACTTCATTGTTCTTTACAAAACTGTTATATCCATAACTAACAGCAGAGTTCCAACCACTCACAGACACCATGGCAACTCAACAAATTAAAGCAAAATTCTTAAAGTACTTACTCACCAAGCTGTTAAAAATACTTAAGGATGAAAAACACTGCGAGGCAGCACGGTGGCGTGGTGGTTTGCACTGTCGCCGCGCACCTCCAGGCCTGGGGTTCAACTCCCGCCTTGGGTCTGTGTGTGTGGAGTTTGCATGCTCTCCCTGTGCTTGGCGGGTTTTCTCCGGGTGCTCCGGTTTCCTCCCACAGTCCAAAGACATGCAGGTTAGGTTGACTGGTGTGTCCAAATTGGCCGTAGTGTGTGTACCCTGTGGTGGGTTGGTGTCCCCTGCCCTGCGCCCTGTGTGTTCTGGGATGGGCTCCAGGCTTCCCCGTGACCCTCACCAGGAATAAGCTTTTAAGATGATGGATGGAAAAACACTACATTTGCATATTTGTGTTAAGTCATTGCAGTTTTATCTGGCATGGACAGGATACAAGATATAATATCAAAAGCATATGGTTTAGAAGCATAGTATAACAGAGACTAGAAAATTTATGCTTCAGCATGTTAGCCTACAAGAAAAACCATGTAAACAAAAACTTGAAATCTGGTTAGTCCACAGTGACATATCAAAAACAAGGGCCAAGCCAATATAATCTGACATATGAATTATGTTTTTATTTCATGAAACATTCAAAGAACTAAACTAATCTTGTTATTAAATCAACAACGGGGCCATCTTCTAAACATTCCTCAGCTGTTTCCTTCAGTCAAAGGGCAACGTAAGTGGTGCATATTTTCAGTCAGGCTCAACTTTAACAGCCAACGCAGCACTTACTGCTTACAACCTCCCTTCAGGCAATCTGCAGTTACAACATCCAACGGGCATAAACAGAAAAGGCTCGTGTTAGCGATGACTTATGTGCTCAGTCAAAACATCTGCTAGTGTTGCATCCAAAGCTTGTTAAGGAAAGCCAGAAGAGTCTGTCCACTTTCATGGAGTAAGCAAACGGCAAAAAATCTGGTTTACCCTTAGTTCTACATCTAAGAATATCACTGCACATCAGGCCATGTTTTGCTTATGGGGACCACACCCCTGTGTTCATGTCATAACTGTTCTTGTGATGCTTGTTCATTATTTTATTTGTTTTTCAGGTTTCAGGACACTGGATAAAACAGCAGGTTGTTTCTGTGTTCTGTGCCATGCTTTAGCACCTACACGTACCTATATTCAGTACATACGCCTGTGTTGCCTCCCTCTTGCTCTGTACAAGAAGGGCCAAAGTCGCCTCCACCTTCTGAGGAGACTGAGGTCCTTTGGAGTGAGCAGCCCTCTTT
>JABJVR010027527.1:0-35932 GCA_025773905.1 Chitala chitala
GACAATGAGTTCACTTTACTCAAATGGCCTCCACAGTCACCAGATCTCAATCCAATAGAGCACCTTTGGGATGTGATAGAACGGGAGATTCGCATCATGGATGTGCAGCCAACAAATCTGCAGCAACTGTGTGATGGTATCATGTCAATATGGACCAAAATCTCTGAGGAATGTTTCCAACACCTTGTTGAATCTATCCCATGAAGAATTAAGGCAGTTCTGAAGGCAAAAGGGTATTAGCAAGGTGTACCTAATAAAGTGGCCAGTGAGTGTATATTGAAATTAAATATATGTAAAGATTTTTTTTTTTTAACCATTGCTCTTCTTCCATATGAAATTGGATAAAACTGAATTATATTTTATCTTTGCTCTGAAGTTAAGTTTTTTGTTCCTTGACTGGTCATTTAGCTGACAGTGAAGTTTATTTTATTAGTAGAACAATAGTTGTGTGGGGGTCTCAAATGCTAACCACGACAGCCTATCATCATTCTGGCCATGCAGAACAGACATCACAACACGAGACTACGCACAGTGGACCTCCTAAAACAGACAGCAACATTAACACACTGTCATACCGATGTTCTCATCAGAACAACAGAGGAGGATGTGGGACAAACCATTGAAGGTTTAACTCTACATCAGAGACAGAGATGAGGCTGCCAACTACAATGATTGGACCTAACCAGGTAACACTGATGGACATCTTCAATGATTACATGTGTAAAGGTCTAGTGGAGGCCATTTCTTTCCAACCCAATCACACTAACATGCATTGCATGGAAAAGTGCTATCTGTGCAGGGGTGCAAACAGAAGCACCTAACATCTCACACAGATGGTTTTCTCACTCCTACTTACATGTCAGTTTGAAAGACACAGTCTGAAATCTTTATCTTCCAGATGTACTTGTTCAGTGCAAAAATGACACCCCTACAGACGTGCGGACAGCTTTCCAACCAGGTCTCTAACCCGCTGCCCTGGAGGTAAACTGGTGCTCCTTAAACACTTTGAAGTGGTTTTAATGACAATGTTCCTTCATCCAGTGTTTCTTCAGCATCCAGAATGTGTTTACATTGACCTGTAGTTTGCAAGTACAATTTTTATTTTGTATTTTCAAGTGCAGCTTAGTTTTTAATTTAAAAAGGCCTCAAAAATGCAAATCCTTCAATTTGTGAAAATATATAAGTACTCACCTGTCAGAAAGTTCCCACCAGTAAAGGGCAGCAGAGTTAAGCAAAGGGTTATGAGGACTAAACGTTACTCAGTTTCACTCTATGCAAGAATACAGCAGATCATTATTCAGTTAGACACGCAGCCTGAATCCCTTCAGGATAATACCGGTGTATAATTTATGTTAAGGTTGGATAGCAAATTAAAATGTTTAACACAGACAAACAGCTTAATTTTGGGAGAGCTACCACCACTCTCATTGCTGAAATATCAGACATTGCAACTGGGTCCTTTATGCAGTGAGCTCACACAAAATTATTGCTCAGTAAATTATTTGTAATTTCGTTTGCAACCCTAGCTTGCCCCTCAGTTCCCAGATATGCCGTCCATCTGAGAAGCACCAGCTGCCAGTACAGATATTCCTGTCAAAACTGCAGCCCAAGGCACTAGCAGCAAGTCCCATACGCATAGTACAGATTGCAATGTTAAAATATTTACATTTAGCATTAACTTTTCATATCAACAAGTCATTTGTGGAAAGTGTACAACTCCATTACATACACTGTAAACAAAGGCAAGATAAGTTTAGGAAAAATAACAGAAATGCTCTTTTCTAACTTTTTTGGCAGCAGTTTTACATGCCCCATAAGCAGGTGAGTTAAATGTTTACATGTTTTAAGTATTTGTCAAGCAATTTTAAAAATTATGGAGGGTGTGTGTGTGTGTGTGTGTGTGTATACAGTATATGCGACACAGTGGGTTTAGAAAGTGTTCAGACACCTTCATGTTTTGCACACTTAATGTTATGAATTCAGTTTTGAATGATACAACTGCCATTTCTAGCCATCGGTCTACACTTAATCACCCATAATAATGAAGTGAAAACATGGTCAAAGAGTAAGAAAACATCTGACAGTGTTTGTAATTTATTTTTTTTCTTCTTTTCCTCCACACATGGAAAAAAATGACAACGCAAGAGCATAAATTCTTAATTTTCCATCCGATAATGAACGTAATTTGCATTTTAAAGCTCATTTGTCATTAATACCTTTTAGTCAGGGAACAAACGAAAGTTAAAAGAATTTTAGCTTTCACTGACATTTTGCGAGTTGTTCACTGTGACCCACTGGGAGCTGCTGGTCATCTTTATTCTACTCTGGAGGTAAATCACAAAAAAGTGAGGGATAACTCTACATGTGCTTTTCAGTCCTGTAAGCCATTGTCTAATAAAGACACAGCATTTCATTACGTTTACTGGTGTAAGTCAAAGATCAAAAGACATCCGAGTTCCAGAAATGTAGAACTTTCAAAAAACTGATCACTCAAAGCAAGGGTAATGCAGCTGGAAGCCCTACTTAAAGCTGAAATATGTATTAAAACACTCAAGGGCTCAGTGGTAAAGTGTCCTTGCTCTCCATCTACATTCTCCACATAACTTGCATGTTGCAGAGTCAATTCTTCAACAAAAAGCATTTGTCGTCAGGATAAGGTCCATGATTACTAGCAATTATAGGCAGCATAGACACAAATTAATCTTCTTGCTTGTAAGAAACAAGAGATGGCAAAATACGCTCAGATAAGAAATACTTTAAGGCCAAACTTTAAATTGGAAAAATATAGAAGTATACTGTGTTTACCAGTGGTGGAAAAAACAATGTATAGAAACTGGTGCTCATTATCACCGTAGGCAGGGCGAATTTTATAAATTCACTTGAATCATGGCTGCAATAGTGGTGATTAACTGCCCCTCAAAAATAAGCTCAGCTGAACTAAGACTACATGGCAAAGAAGTACTGCGAACAGCTCAAAGTACTCCAGATCTTAATCTCAGAGCCTGTATGGGAGGAACTGGATAGAAAACTCAAAACAAATGAACCCACCAATGTTCCACATCTTTGGAAACAGCTTTAGATCTGCTGGGAATTCATATGGTGCAACTTTGTTCTGAAAATTTTCAACAGAATACCATGTTCAAGTTAAATGAGGACAAACTATTCTGAGATTTTTGACTGGACCTGCATAGACACAGGCAAACATACCGTGTATACTAACATACTATAAACTTAACACATAAATGCAGTGAAATTTATAGTGACTTCAGTGCTGTATTTATAATAGGGTTATAAATAAAACCATGCTGTGGCCTTTAATTCATTTGCAAGCATTAATAAGACGTTTATATGAAGTTCCAGCCAATGAGAGGCCATGACAGATTTGCTCAAATCGCACCCAAATTTGCAGAGGCTTCCAATACATCCCCATCTAGAGGGTCCCATAGTAACATGTCAGCTGGCTGGTTTTACCGCACTCCTCCTGGTTTCCTGGAGAACAGCCTCTCACATCTCTGCTGGGAGTCTGGCATTATGAGCGTCAGCTGTACAAGCAGATGAATGGGCACATTGTTCATCCCAAGATGAAAGGACAGCAATCAAAACCAGGACAAGGAGCTACCCCTCCCCCTCCCCCCAGGTGTGCTGACAACCTTTGACATCATAGCAGAACACACTTCCTACGTATTTGTCTCGAGTAGTGATTAATCCTCACTTTAGAATGACATACAAAACAACCAAAAAAAAAAGTACACAATTACCCCTCCATGCCAGTGAGTAAGGTATCTTGAGGCCAATTTACATATCAGTATCTTTCATGTCGTTAATTCCTGTCTGTCAAGCTTAACCCAGCTGGCTTTTTAAAATTAAATATGCACAACTTGGTTATATACGTGTAAAAATATTTACTTGATGTACTGTTTCTAAGTAGACACTTATCAAAAGTGACTTATTTCGAGTTTTTATTCATGGTGTATGTCAGTTAGTGGAAATGTGAGGGGTGACGTTTTGTCTCATTTGCGTGAGTTGATTATACCCCCAGGCTTGCCCTGCCCAAACACGGATTCATGTTCGGCTGGAACAACTGGCAGCTGTATACACCGTAAGCCACTATGAATGACAGTTTCTTGCAAGTTACGCAGAAAAATGTTATGCCACCACTCTTCCTCATAACAAACGTGGGAAGCCCACGACAAACTCATAAGTAAAACAGTGGCGTTATCTAGTGCTTTATTATATGTGTTAACATAATGCAACAGTGGGTCTCGGCAAAGGGGCATACAGAGGTTTAGCTTAACAAATAAAAGCAATATAAACATCATCATAAATTGTAGAAGTTTAAAAACTCTTGGCCTAAGAAAAAATAAAAAAAAAAAAAAAGCAGATATCGTAGCAATTTGTTGGCCTTGGTAATTAAACAGAGCATGACTGACACCAAATTAAAACTAAGCACACAATTTCCTCAGACAACTTGTTCACAGTCATTGGTTTTAAATCTACAGCAGTGCTGAAACCATCCAACCAGCAAGAAGTAGGAACCAAAACCCTCCTCACTCGCTGTCAAAGTCAGAACACAAAGTTCTCCAGTGTGATCCCTTCGGCACACATTGTTAGAATCTTCTGGACAGACTGATCACATGAGATGCACCTGTGGGAAAGGCAGTGAGAGGCAGATGAAGCCTGGTGTCCCTCACAACTTACCCTGTCTAAAAATTAACCTTACATTCCCTTATGTAGGGCAGGCCACTTGGAAAAGCAGTACATCAAGAACACCCAGCAATGACTCCAGCCCTGATCCAGGAGAACACAGAAGAAGCCATCCAGTCATTCTTCATCAACGCTCACCCAATTAGGAGAGCAGTGCTGCAGACGCTCCCGTGAACAGCACGGATGAATAACACAGCGCGGCTCACTGGTGATGGGACGCTTTATCATGACAGTGTAGGGCAGAACACATCTGTCAGGGCAAAAACACCTGTGAAGAAAATTTAATCTTAAACGCGGTTTCTTTCATTAACACTCGTGCATCTTAACGCCTCTCAGCTCCCACAGAAAGAAAAACTGCTCATCGTCAGTTAAATGCAATCTAAGGCCTGCTGCCACCATATCATTCTTCATTTTCTCCAGTAAAGGTTCCATGACGCATAAGCCAATCGTCTGCAGTGACGTTATAAAAAAAAAAAAAAAAACTGAGAACGAAACGATTGAGTCAAGACTAGATTGTGAAACCATAGTGACTGAATGGTTCATTTGTATTTACAATCCTGGACACAGGTTGTAAGCAGAAGGTACTCCCAGGGCAAAAAAGGTCAAAACATGCCGAGCCAACAGTAATCACCGATAACAATCAGTCTCGACAAGGATTTGTGGAACAGACCCACAGAAGCTTCTTTGTCTTGTAGTGGGAGAAAAAAGTCTTTAAAAAAGTGTCAATGTAATCAATACTTGAGGCTGCTTTAACAAAAAACAGAACACAAGAACTTGGGCACTTGTGACTTGACATTCATGGGCTAAGAGAGTTTAACTTTTCCTTTCTATTGGGCAATAAATCCATCAGACCCAGTAAAAATATCCAGTTCAACTTTTTGTTAAGGTGTTAAATGGTCAAAATTTACAAGGTCATAGGAAGAGACTATTAAAGTCTTGCAAGAAGGGTGTCATATACTGTGCACGCTTTGAGACATCGGACAGGAGTATATTCACAAGCCCTGGGTTGTGTAGATTCAAGGCTAGACATCCGTTGCTATATATAAACCACTCTATTCATTTATTTGGGAAATTTAGGAAAATGGATTTTAAGAGAAAATGTCTTGATAAGTACAACTACTTCAAGAAGCAGTTATCAAATATCAAAATCACAAGGGGCTTAATGTCATCATTTAGCCTGTAAATCTGGTATTCTAAGTTTGTGAAATGAAGTGTACCGTTAAATTACCATTTTAATGGAGCATTAATAAGTTTGCAAAGCCTGTATTAAAGTATGCCAGTTAGGAGTTTAAAATCTTAAAAAATAAATAAATAAATAAAATAATAATAAAAAAAAAATTATCTTAAACTTTCCAGCACATCATTGCTGAACATCTTTTGTATCTGAGATTATCAAACTCTAAATGTGTCCGTTGGGCTTCATAAAATAAGATTAACTTCTTAGCGTTCACTTCAATGCCGTAGGAAGGTGTAACGATTTGTCACAACATTCTTCTTTTGTAGTCCGACCCACAGAAATCCCAGCTGTATATTAACAACAGAATACAAAATTAAAACAGTTAGCTGTTCAAACATGTACTGCATTTTATTGGTGCCGACTTGAAAATGTGTGAGGACCCCTTTTATTTGAATTTTTTTTATAAACTAAATGGCAAAAAATGTGAACAAAGCTGTTGTATTTAAAATATCAAAGCTCTTTTAGCAATTCAGCATCAGTACCAGTACAAGCTAATCCTAAACCTAAATAAAAAAAAAAAAAGCACGATAAACTAAAATAAGGCTGATAGTGTAAGGCTGTTATTTGCGCTACTATACCCAATCACAGTGACTATCCAGCACGCCTACCAAGAGGTGTCCACACGTGGCCAGCACACCAGAGCGTTGTCTTTGCTACCGCAAAGTAAACCAACTTCATTCTAAAAAATCGTCCAAATGATTTAAAGAAAAACTTTGCGGAACAAAGCCTTGTTGCACTTAGATGAATCTCATAGGCCCCAATGGGACTGTGATGTAGAAAACAGTGTTTTGTACCACTTTTTTTTTTCGTAGTGCTCTTGTGTTTTCACGCACGTCGTGAGACCAGTGCACGAGCGAAGCAGCAGCTGTTTCTTAGGAAACGTACGTGAACCTGTGCCTAAGCAAACGTACAGAGCGTTACCTTTACAGAATTATAAAGTGTTTTGTCAATGCTAGCAAACACTGTGATTCATGTCAGTAGTCACGTCAGATTTTACCTGTGGGGGGGGGAGGGGTGGGGATAAAACTCATGCAGAAAAGTCTTTATATTTTACATAAATACAAAATTACATTTCTGGTTTTCTGTTAATAATTCTGTAAACACTTTGGGTCCTTCCTTTTACAAAAAAAAAAAAAACAACAAACCCATTATACTGGCTTCCCAATACAAAAAGTCCGAAGGGCTTCCTTTGATGGCAGCAGGTCGGCTTTATGATGCTACCCAGTCACCATCCCACCTGCCCGCTCGAGACCCCTTTTCTACACCTCCGCCCAGATTCTGCCAACAGTAGGAAACTAAGCAGCAAAAACAACTATTAAAATGGAAGCTCTGGTCAGATTCTGCAAACACAGCACTAGTGAGGGTTGTTTCTGTTAGTGGTGGCGGGGATGGTGATATGCAGGGTGGAGGTGAGGAGGGCAGGCTCCGCCTCCCCAAACCCAGTGTTCACTCCAACGGCCTCCCTCTCAGTGTCCCTTGAGAAACTCCTGGAGCTGCCGAACAATCTCTGTGTCCACGGTCTCCATGAGGGCCTGGAAGCCCTGCTCTCCCATCAGCAACTGCTGGGCCTTGAGCTTGTCGTAGACACACTGCTGGAGGGACACGCTGTGGACTGGGTCCTCCAGAGCCAGCTGGAAGGGAGGGGGGAAGAGAGGAATCAGTACACACACAAAGATCGTGGGGCACCGGAACCTATGGCTGGACAGGACCAGCCCAGTGTGTATGCCTCAGACTTCCGATTCCGACATACCACGAGCGTAGAAATCCCCAAACTACCATGCAGTGGCAGGCCTTGGATTTGAGAGTGAATTGTCTGTGCGTCGCCGGGTCACGTCTGAGGACAGATGTCGTTAGTTGCTGTAATGAACCCGTGTTACTGAGTTGGGGCTGCTTCACAGACGCCAGTTTCCCGGGAGGCCTCAGCAAGCAGATGAATTTGTGCGGAATGTTTATGCTGCAGTCCCAGTGAACCTGACCTACTTATGTGCCGTTGTGATAGAGGAAATGAAAAGAGAAAGTGATACAGTAATTCTCTTCTAATAACATGACTGTGGTAAAACACAGCAAGGGTAGCGCTGGGACTCTGCTAATTACTCCTTGTCAATGAAATGGTGAAACAGGTATAGCTTAATTAACTGGCGTCTTACATTTCTGGCTGAATATCTTGCAGGCAGGATTATTTGCACCAGGTCCATTTAAGCAGGACCATTGTGTGAGCTCAGGAGTGATACGGTGGATCGCTTCATATTCACTTAGTCAGAAGCAAGTTCAAACATTCACAGGTGGGAGTGACAGCCGTCAAGCTACAACAGAGACCCACAGCACGGCGGGACAAGGACTCATGAATTTCAAATTTAATCCATCCCAAACAGTCGCATGTCTGTGAACAATTGCCTTAAATTTCACGAGCACAAAATATTTGTACGTTTCCTGATTCAACAAATGTTTTGACAGACAGGTCACAAAATATTTTAAAACACACAGACTAGCATAACTGCAGCGAAAGTAGTAAGCGTGTTTGTAGAACCTTTGCGCCCAAATGCTGGACAGAACGAGGTTGAGGAATGTAGAAATTTTGTTAAGTGTCTTGAGTAATGAACACAGCTAAAGCATGGTGTACAAATGTGGGAATACCAGTGTGCCAGTATTGTGCAGATAAATTCATTTATATTTGTTCATTTAATCAAACGCTTTTATCCAAAGCGACTTGCAGCATTTCACATACACGTTACAGCAACGATCTCTGCGTTTAGCCCGTCCCCCTGGGGGGACCAGTGGGCAGCCACATGCGTTTGGCTGTTTTGATCAAGGATGCACCTGATGGCTGGGCTGGGATTTGAGGCAGGAGACTTCCACATCCCAGCCTGATGTTCTACCTATTGAGTCACCAGCCTGCTACCAAATAATATAAATAATAATAAAGTGTTTCAGTCTTCACCACACTTAACACAACACTTCTTCCTTCAGCAAACTCTTGTGTTTTAGTGTTTAAGCAGGGACATTCTGAAATGTTTGTCAGAACGTCTGTTTGCCAAAATGCAAGTTCTAAGGGCACACAAGATCTTCACCTGAACCAGTGAATGGTTTGCAGTTTTATAGTCATCTGATGGATGTGATTGTTAATTAGCAATAAAACTAAAACCCTTGCAAAAGCCCTGCTGTAAAGAATATTAACAGCATCCTAAAAATGCAGACAATTAATTTAGAGGCTATTTTCCTGGTTCTTTTACTGTACACATTACGAGACCGAGTGTTTTTAATCTAATTATCTTCCATCTTCATAATTTTGCCACTCTCAATTTATCTTTCATTGCTTTCCTTGCCAGTTTCATATGGGACATTTCCAGAAGGGTTTAATAAATCCTGAATGACTTTTAAAGGACAGCAGAATCCCTCCAAATTACTGCTCTGGCGGCAATTATGACCGCTTGACCACCTTGCGGCTGGCTCTCATTAGTAAACAACCCTGTGATTTAACATAAAGGAATGGACATAGTTTTGTGAAATAAACAACGCTGGTTCAGCTGCGGGTTGCAAGGGATATGCTGCACCAACTCACCTACAAACTGAAGGACATTCTTGTTTTCTTGTCAGCCTGGCAGAGGCAGGCCATTTATTTCAAGAGAATCCACTGCACACAGATAATCTGGAAGCATAGCAAGAGGTCTTTTCAGCCTAAACAGCTGAGTTGTGCTGGGTGGAGATGGTGGAACAGACTGGAACACTAAGCTGGTTTAAGCGGTTAATGCAAGGCAGTGGGAACATAATCAGAAGGTTGGGAGTCTGAGGGAGATAAAAACCACCTCTTCCTCTCATACAGACCCACCTTGGCCTGTCTCTCAACAACACAGAATGATGCAAAGCAGAATAAAAATGAACGGAGCCTAATTTTCAAAGGCTGATGAACTTTACGCCCTCTCCCTCGCCTTGCTGGTGAAGCGCAAGACAAGTGCTACCATGGCAAGTAAATTTTAACAAAACAATCTTTGACGCCCCCTGCGAAGGAATCAAGTGACACTTTCCAGCCGTAAAACGGAGCAAGTGGGTCACAGACAAGGGGCTGCCCCTGTTTCTAACGCCACGCCCCGGCCGAAGCCTAAAAAAAAAAAAAAAAAAAAAAAAAAAAAAAACAAAAGATGCTTGAGGGATTTGTGGACCAATCACACAACAAGAAAAAGATAAATAACCGTGTGTGAGAGAACCTCGTGCTGCTGAAAACGCCGTGAAACAGCAGTGATAAAACTATGAGAAATGATAAAACGCCCACAAAGGCGACAGTACTGCTGTCTTAAGCACCTCCCAAATATAAACCAATTCTTAAGGGGGCCAGGCTGCCTGGCGCAGTGAAACTGTCTGCTCTGTGGCCTTCTGGGAGTCAGCATGCTGGGAGAAAAACATTTCCTCCTCTATTCACGATCAGGTGCGCAGCCTATGCACTGCAACAATGTCCTGCTCCTTTGATTGGAGGTACAATTAAGTGCTCTGCCCTGAAGCTGCATGTGTTTCTGTGGAGACCACAAGGATGAGCCTCTTATCACCATGGCATGTCTAGCAGTTGGTATCTCTTGTCTGCTGGATGCTCATGGGATTTTTCCAAGTAGCTGCCAACACACAGAAGTGCACCCACCCCCCCAAAAAAAAAAAAAAAAAAAAAAAAAAAAAAAAAAAAAAAAAAAAACTCTCCCTCCTAACCATGTTAAACCTGTAAAACAGACGGGGAGCCAAATTCCTTAGTACCACCTATTCCTCAAACCCAGTTAGGCAAACAACTGAGGACCTGGGGAGCTGCAGGAAAGAGGACACTGAAGCCTGAAACAGGTGCTACAGAGCTGAGCTGTCAGCTGGGAGTCTGCGAAGCAGGGAGGGTCGGCCCGGAACGCCTGCGACGTGGGGAGGGTCGGCCGTGATGCCTGCAACGTGGGGAGGTGGCAGAAGGCCGTGTTCAATTAAAAGAGACACGAGGAGGAGAGAGACACAGGTGCGCCCCTTAACACTGACTGAAGCACTGCCCCTGGGCGCGGAAGCAGCAGGGAGATGCCTGACTCAGAACCGACAACGGCGGCCGCAGTTCCCGCTTCTTATCGTGTTGGCAGCGGACTGTGGGGAACAACGTGACAGACTCGGGTTTCTGAAAGCAGTTGAATTCAGGAAAGGCACAGTGCTGCTCGGAGATATGAAATGATTATCTTCTGAAACGGTGACGAAAAACTGACAGACAGAGCTGGGGGGGGGGGGGTGCATTATGAATCCAAAAGTTATTCACGTCCTAAATAACTGTAGTACGTTAACAAAAAATGACAAGCCTACCTTAATTGAACATACACATCGTATTCTCTGTTTTAGTGTGTACAGTGAGGACAACACTAAAATCTGGACACTATGCAATAAAAATGGAAAAGGTTTTATAGACTTGAATTCATCATCACTGAAAGCTCTGAAATGTAAATGTCAGTCCTGAAATATGCACAACACCTTCAAACTGGTTTATTAATGAGACATTTCAAAGTTAAATTCATTTTCTATCACACTGGGATATCAGAAATGAGGTAAATTTTATTGAATGTTCTGTATTGATCAAGACACTTCAAACTAACAAACCCTTTTGGGAGTCATTATATACACAGGGGACAACAAACAAACTGGACTATTATTCTCCCTTCATCTGGAGAAAATTAATGAGCTGGGAATGTTCTGATCAATTATGCTACTACTGATCATTAGTCCTGTTTGAAGCAATTTATTTATGGTTATGTAGAAAATACAGGGATATATTCATACAAACACACATCACACACCCTCAAACACTACGCTGAGGTTATTTTGATGTATCAGGGAGATTTTAAAAAATGCTTTGCTGTAAAAGGACAATGGCATTTTATCAGGGACAAAAGCCAAAGCTGACTGGCACAGGTGCCTGCCCGCGGAGTGCGCCCTCATGCCCACTGGGACCTGGACAGAACATACGTGAGGAAACCAGGGCCAGTTTGTCAACTTCTCCAGCTCCCGTCGCTAATCCCCGGCACAGTCGCCGCACATTCCTGTCGTGCTCAGACGCTTGTTCTCCGGTTCATTATTCACACCGTCACACACAGAAACACAGACGGACACTGACTAATGTTCCGAGACCGCGCTGCCTTACAGAGACGGCCGTGAACGAGAAGCAAACCATCTGTGCATCCGCGCGACTCTGCGGCAATCCTGTCTGCCCTCTCAAACTCGGGGAACCAGGGGAAAAGGGGGGGTGGGCTGCTGGACTGCAAACACAGTCAAAGTGATCACAAGTATGCCCGTTTGGCATGCTTTGACTCTGGGGGGGGGGGGGGTGTGGCAACTTGGGGCGCGGGGTGTCCTTCCTTTCTGGGAAGGTTAGACCCGCGTTTGTCCGACTAAGGGACGTCAAGAGAGGCCTGCAAGATGCCAAGCAGAATGACAGACTCTGCACTTCCACAAACAGAGAGAGTGAGTGAGACGGACAGAGAGATGAAGGGAAATGCCCAGGGTCCCAAGTCGTGGTGCCCGCTCCAGCCACACTCTTACACGAGTCACACAGCGGGCTAAGGGGGAAACCCCCGGTACCTGCTTAAATATTAATCTTAAAAGGGAGGCAGTGCTGGCCGGGGCAACGGAATCTTCAACTTAACATAATGTGTCAACTGAGTTCATGATCCTCAGCTCCTTGAGAGGATCAGACCTTAATTGTGGTAATTTCCCTGGTAAATCAAGCTGAACAAACTGTAATACTCTGATTAGCATTCACAGAGACGGGCTCGAGAGCACAGAGGCGCTCTCTGTCTCCATGGTCACTGGTGCACTGCCACACCAACATCGCCCCGTGAACATAAAGGAACACATGGATACAGGATCGAGTCCAACAGCTAAACTCTGCTGGTTGAAATCCTAAATACTGTTTATGTCCACATTAGATGGCTCCCATTTTTTGATATCGTGACAAAATTTGGCAGCATGTACTTCTGGAGCCTGCGTTTTAATGAGACTTCATTAGAGGAAATTTGAATCTGTACCAACATATGGCCCGATTTGACCACATTCCTGAGCTGAGTGAAACTTCCAGCTGTACAAATCAATGGCCACCGGGTGTCGGAAGAACTGTTCCATACTTTGCCTGCCTGGTGTCATACTGAGTGTCAGCAGTTACATCACCAGGTTCTTTTAAGTTAAAAAAAACCAGACAAAGACCAGAGGTTGGGGGAGCAACTCACTTCATGTTCTATCTAGGAAAGCACACCTGGCATCATACCACAAACCTCAGGTTCATAGGTGTCTGACCTCATAGGTGATAAAAGCAGGAGAAAGTGGAGGAAGCAGGAGGCACCTGACAGCATGCACGAAAGGCCAGGTCCCATCCTTCTGCTGACAGCATCACGTCAGCGATCAAAGCACTCGCACTATATAGAACCAAATCAATGGACTATTAAGCATTTTCTCTGGTCTGGACAGGAAAGAGCAGCCAGCTGAACAATCCCCTACAAGGACTTGCAATGTGGGGACCTCCACAAGGTGCCATAAACCACAACAGAGCTCAGCACAGAGTGAAGCAATAAAAGACAAAACTGAATCAGAGACAAATTATATTTCCTGTCTTCATGGTCTTATATGGGTGGGGAATAAAATATGGGTGCAGCAATGCTGGACACAGATGAGAGAGCTGGTATTGATGAAGTCCCGGCAGGATGAAAGAATTACTGCATCTTCACAAACTACCTGTTGTTGGGTGTGTCGAAGTTTGAGGGATGAGTGAGGAACGATTCAGGGGAAAAGCTGTGATGTTATTTAAACAGAAGAATAACACAAGGAAAGACAAATAAGGATAATGACAGAGCTGCATGCTGGAGAAAATGTAAAAAATCTGAGCAGTAAAAGTAGACTCATGAAATGCGGTTTGCCCACGACCTACACAATGGATTTAAAACTTCAAGAGAAGCAAAATTGTTTTAATTCACTTTAGTCACACTCTACTCATCTGACTGAGAGGTTTGACAGTATTTTCTATAAAACACTGCAAATTAAACAGGGTTTAATGACGACTCTAAAAATACCCCTCGTCCTTATTATGGCCCTACAACAGAACGATTTTACACTGAAATACAATAAAGAAACAATACAGGACAAAGTTGGAGGAATAGAGTTTAGGGCAGAGGCACAGAGAGAAGTGGACCGTCTGGACAGTCATGGGAAGCAGACAGCAGCCGACGGCCGCCAGAAAACACTCAGAGCAGTGTGTCCTCCCAAACACAGCAGTTGGGTAGGAAGGACACTGGTCAGACAAGAAGCCAAGAAGCCAAGAGGCCAGTGACAGCTCTGAAAGAATCAAACAGGGGGAAAAAAAAACTGTCAATAACAGCTCAGGCTGACAGCAAATCTGGTCTGTGTGAGGAACTATGCAGGAAGTCTCACTGTTCAATGCATAACACACACTGTATTTAGCATGCATATGAATAACCCTGTGTGTGTTCCATTTAAAATCCTGCTCTGATAAAGCTATGTGGGAAACATACTAAGCTGTGTCTCTGTTTATCCTCGAATCCATCCCCCAAGAGAACCCAGCCCATACTACAACTGCATGGTGGTGGGCGGAGCTTGTAATGGCCAGTGCGTGATGCGTACGGTGCTGAACACGGGTAAATCCCAGGGTGGTAAATAAGCAAGGTGAGGCACATGTAAAACAGACAGCCTGAGTGATGCTGTTCTGATTCAAACATGAAGGTAAATGTGCTGGAGTGACCCTCTCCAAGGCCAGGCTGCAACCTGAAAGGAAATCCAAGGCAACGCTGAGAGAATCTGTCAACAACCACATCAGACCCAAAACACTCAATTTCAGCAGGATGAAAATGCAAACACCCTGTAGCACATGTGCACAAATCTGGCTGGGTTCAAAAGCCTAAGTGCTTCAATACCTGAAAAGTCCATTCAAAACGCTCTCGTGTACATCAGAAGAAAAGTGTCGCATTGACATGTGTCTAACAGTTGATTTTTTGAATAAAATATTAAAATCTCAGCCATGGCAGACTGTGGCGGTCAAGCCACAACACTGTGGTGGGAGATAACCGAACATATTATATACATATACACACACATCTATATGTATGTATGTATGTATGTATGTATGTATGTATGTATGTATGTATATGTGTGTGGGTGTGGGCGCGTGTGTGTGTGAGAAAGAAAGATTCTGAACACAAACAGCTCCTCTAGGTAGAGAAACAATATTTTAACAAACGGGTTTAAATTAAACTGCGAGATCAAAGATGACACCAACATTATTTACCTAAGAGGTTTTGGCAGCGCAGTCCTCCCATAAATAAGAGCGGTACGAGCTGCTCATGGCAGCAGGTGCGGGGGCCAGTGAATCGGTCATATATCTTTACGTTCTGTGTCGCTGCGGCACTGCAGACCTCACTGGTTAAAGGTTCTCAAGGGAACGCATACGGTGCACAGGAGGGACAGAAGAGGGGTTGTTAAGGACAAGAAGAAGCCAACTGTCAGCAGAAAGAAGCTCACGGGGGGGTGGAGACCAGCTGCGGGTTGCTTTGCAAGAGCTGGAGTTTAGCAAAGCTAGACGGCACTCAAATGGCATGAAGAATTTTTATGGTTGACCATCAAATGGAAACCAGTTAAAACCAGTAAGGAAGGGGTGCACTGCAGAAGAGGGAGGCAAAAACACCACTCGAAAAGAGACAGATTGAATTGGTTCAGACACTACATGCGGAGCCGTTCTTGGTAACAGCGGTTAGGTAATGCCACGTCTGGCACTTTAAGGCAGTGGCAGGGACCCTTGAGGTTGTAATTACTAGCAGTGACACCTGCAGCGCACCTCAGAAAAGTGGGCATTATTGTAAGTCTCACTTATGATATTTGTTTTGGGGCAGGGGACACCATTTAATCCCAGGCAGGAGCACTGGCTCTGGCAAACGGAGCAAATCAATGCATCTGAGGACCATCACACCATAAAAAAGGCTAGAAAGCCTGAACCAGTGTGAATCAAAAACAGGACCTGTAACACGACAGATGTACAGGTCAGAGCTAAAAGAAGCAAGAACATTCAAAAGTCATCAATTTCCTTTGGCAGTACACAGACAGATCCCGTGATACGTGATATTTAAGTTGAGAAATAAAAAAATCAGAGTATTTACAGGCATCCATAGCATGTCTGCAAATAAGGCTTCCTTCAGCCTTAGGCAGTGAGTGGGTAATCTTCACAGCCATAACCTAAGTGAGGCAAAGTGCTATACAACTTGCAATGTTGTTAGCTAAATCCTTTAAATGCTTTGGGATAACCGTGTTGGAGGGTGTTACATATAAAATTCAACAGACTACTGCACTAAAGAGGGAATGTGAGAACTCACATAAGCCAGTTATTATGAAGGTTTATGTCCTCAGCTGTCCTCAGCCATGCTGTTGTTGCTGGCCAGGTGTGACTGCCTCAGAAAGGAATAACAATTAACCCAGAAGATGCACGGGCCAAAAAAATTGTAAAAAGTGCCAAAACGTCCATGTGTACAAAAAATTATAACCAACTGTACATAAAAAATTTATATAAACACAGTGTACAATGATAAGGAGCATATTACTGTCTATGATTAAGTTCACGTAATAGACACAAAAGGTCACCTTATGGAAATTACAGAGGAGCTCTACATTTCATTTAAAAAGCTAACTATTCAAATGAGAAAACAGTCTGTAATAACCTAATCATCTCAATGTGCACCTTGGCTCAGCACTGTGCAACCTGACCTTTGCCCTCACAGGGTAAGATTAACATGTTTTTTCTAGTAAAACCATACGAGACAACAGGAAGTGTTCGCAAGGTCTACTGCTCGACTGTCAGCAAAGAAGAGCAAATACATATTTCATTTAAATAAAAGTGTTTAAGAAGAGCCCTGTGCTACCCTGTGATCTATAAAAACAGCACTGCACTGATGTTAAGTCCGTGTAGAGTTTGCTGTTACCTGATACTAACAGAGAATCTCCGGGTATAACTGAAGGTCACACTGTTATTAATACCAGTGTTTGTATTATGTACTAAAACCCTCCTCTGTGCAATCCTTCTCTGTCCATATGTGTGCCCAGTGCCCAACTAGGCACTATCTGAGCGGGATGCCTCGTTAGAGTTGCTGACACCCAGTGTACCACCCTGGAGCCTTCACCCATGGGATGCCATGAGGCCACACAGAGCTACTCCTGCACCTGGAGCACACAAGGAGTCTCCATTATAAACTGTGTATTCTGTAATGTTAGCATGTCCAGGAGGGACTGGGCAGCCAGTCAACCTTGGGCCCCCAGACGTCCATACTATGGCCTTTTTGGTTGCTCCCCTCTGTTGTCTGGCTTTATCTTTAACTTCATCCACCCGCTGTTAATTCTGTAATATCTGTAATTTCTTTCTCTAAAGTGCTTTGAGGCAGCTTGTTGTGAAAAGCTCTACATAAAATTGAACTGAATGACTGTTGTGGGGGGGCTTAGGTGGTCAGAACATGCCCAGATCAGTCATTAAATGAGGGGTACAGCAAAGCAAGTCGGCCTCAATCAAAACCAGAATCATCGCCTGTAAGCTCTAGACAAAGCTCTCGTGTGTTTGTAACAACAATCCACAGATCTATCCCAGCCAAACCATTTGCAATAAAAAGCAGAAATCTGGTAGTGCTGGTAATGATTTAAAGTGAGGTGTGGTCTGTTTATATCCTCGTCTGCAGAAAACAGTTGAAGTTGAACAGTGTCAAACAATAGAGGAGGTGAAATCACACGCCGTGTTACACAATGCACTGTATAAACTGATAAAAGGAGAGAAAAGAAGTGGAGGGGGGTGTGGGGAGGGGGACAAAACATCAATCAAGCTGCCTACACATCCTCGCTGCGACAGAATACTTACACTTCAAGCCAGATTTAAGGGAAAGATATTTTATCTTTAAGGAGGGGTAGGACTCGAAAGGCTCTTAAAAGCAAAGATTAGACACGATCCGTGTCCACAGATTAGCAGAGCATGTGACCTTGGGCATCCTATAAAACTGCTCAAACAGACCGTGGTAAGTGAGGGATTCTTCCATAAAAACCATTCATCTGACACAGCCTTGAAGGGCCTCAGAGAGTACTATCGATCAGCATGTTCCATACACTAAAGGACTGGTCAGGTTAACACCACCACCAAGCAGCACCCCCATTCATGCTTGGAGTTTGACCTACACTAAATTAACATGACCCTTCACTATTTTTTTTTCCTCTTTTGAGAGGCACCAAACTTTGAAGACGGCATTCAAACTCCACCTCTGCCCTGTGTGCATGGACTTTGCATGGTCTCCCAGTGCTTTGGGGGTTTCCTTTGGGTACAAGCATTGTAGGCTGATTGGCATTTTCCATAGTGTGTGATTGTGCCCTGTCCCCCACTTTGTGCCCTAGGCACCCTGGGATAGGCTCCAAGTCCCCTGCTACAGTACACAGGATAAGTGGTTTGGAAAATGAATGAATAAGCAATTACAATGACATATAAAAACTGAGGGATTTTTTTAATACTAGGTGTAACTGGCTAAACCTACTATGGAAAAAATGTCAACTGCAAGTAACAGCATTTTATATCTAAGAAATTTGACCTCTTACAAAGAAAACGATAGATTTTATAAGATTATTATTGTAAGAGACTAAGAAGCAAATGTCTGAATTAACTGCAAAGGGATCCACATTTATATCTTTTATAATCTTTAATATATACTGTATATATGTAAGTTTCCTATAACTCAATATAGTTTCAAGTTTATAAACACTATTCAAAATTATTATTTAAAACTTTAATTCTATAAAAATTACATGGGAATCTTATCAAAATAAAAAATATTCAATATGCAAATGCAAACCAACTATGGAAGGGGAAAAAACACTTTTAAAAGTCAAAATGAACACCTGACTTTTGATTCCTTTAAAAAACTGAAGGGCAACGGGGTTTTCTGAGCATCATTTGATCTTGGTCGTGTTTTTCTTTCCTACAAAGCGGCTCTTTTCTCTGCCGTCTTCCCCTTCAGCATGAAAAACAGTGAGCTGCGTGTAACAACTCCCGGCTTCAATAAATCATACCGGTAATGTTTCAGAAGTCCATTTTCAACGCACCCTGACAAATTCTCAAACAGAAGGGAGCCATCTATTTGAGGAGCGAGGAGAAAACTTAAAATTTTTTAGTTTAACCTTGATCTGTTTTTTTAAGCCCATAAAAGATGTTTACCAGCTGCCTGAAGATGATAAACCTTGTCTTCTATTGGCCCGTAGAAGTACACTGTGCAAAAAAAAAAAAAAAAACAACCTTAAAACCAGCTTCCATTCCATTTAATGGTTTGAACTATTAAGTACACACACTGTTGTAGTTTCTCCACCATTTTTGTTTTGAAACATTATGAAACTTGCCAGAAGCCTTAAACACCTGTTAAAATGATTAACCAGAGACCATAAACATAAGCGAGTTCTGTCACTTAATCTGCACTGGGTTTCTGAGTCAGAGCGGAGATGAGACGAACAGCCAAGTGCAAGACCCAGGTCTCTCGCCGTAATTCTATGAATGGGCCCATGTGGGAGACTGCTATTAAAGCGCATTGACTGTGCTGCCTCTAAGGACAGCCGTGAAGACCCGTGATGTTCAACAACAGTCTGATGTAAGGCTGCCTCCTCTCAACCTAAGCCACAGGTGCTGAATTCAATTGCTGTCCACATAAAAAAAAAAAAAAAAAAAAACATTCCCCTAATGGGCAAATTACTGAAAACTCCACTGTATGTTGACAACACACAATCAGAAAACACTGGTGTGCTTTACAACACTTTAAAATCCATTTCTCATATGTATAAGAAAATACCTGTTGTACCTTGTCAAATGTTGCAATTAAGGACGCTGTAGTAAATACACAGGTTTTTGACTGTGATTAAAACTTTCATGTAATACATGTAAATCACTAAAGTAAAGGCATTAGTAAAAGTTCCCACTAACTAAACTGCAGCAGTAGGAGGCTGTAAATTAGTTTGCTGTTAAGAAATGCACTATTTTAAATGCTTACTGAATCAGTTTTTCTCTCTATCTCACACACACTGACACACACCGACACACACCATCAGACCTCCCTGTTGCTCACCAACCATCAGTCAGTGCTTCAATAATGTGAAATGTCAAGTAGGATATGGATCGCTGTCCTTACAGTGCCTGGCATTTTCATTAGGCGGGGAATCACTTGCAAGGCTCCGGCCCCTGGAATACCAATCGATGCTGCGAGTGTGCACTCGGCTGCCTTCCCAGCCCATAACACGCCATTTCACTTGTTGCCTACCTGGTGTGGAGGCACAGTACCACTGCAAGTCAAAGGACGTTTTCTTCACTTTGTGACAGGTCATTTGAAATTCATGTTGTTTGGAGGTTATGAGACAGAGAGAGAGAGAGAACTGGAACATAATTCCATCTGACTTTTGCCCTACACGGAGAAAACATTATGTGCCACTGTCTTGCCCTTCATCGCAGATAATTACTCCATGGCAACATGATACTGTATAACTCTTTGAAATTATTACAATATTTTCATGCCTTCACATCAAGAGCTCTGGTTACCAAGATAAATACTACTTTTAAATTGAACCGAATGTGGCTCGTATCACAGACGGATGTGCTAGGATGGTACACCTTGGGCAAAGCATTGATAGTCTCCTGCAGTGTGCCCACCTTAGGTTATATCACTACACAACACCCGTGCCAGTTCCGTCACACTTTCTCAATTTTAATGCTATTTGGGGGAACTGTGATCCAAGTAAAAAAAAAAAAAAATAGTTTAACCACAGTGACTTCTCAACTTTCAGAGCTTTAAAAACAGAAAGGAACAATTTAAAACTAGGTGGGAAATAGTCTAGAGTGAAACACAGGGATGGTATTATGGAGGGTTATGGCGTGACATGGACATGGTCTTTACCGTTCATCAGATTCAACATTCGAGTACCTGCTTGTCACTCAAACACACAGACAACCTGAGACATGCTTTCACCCCAATTACAGAATCTCTTATAATGTAACCTTACAACAATACAAAATGGAGTCATTTGCTTAAATGCTGAGATCAGACAAGCTTGGTACCTACCTCCCACACGTTCATCTCCTCAAAAAACCTAAAGAGTCTGGTGGAACCATGATGCAGACAGCAGACCTCACAAAACTCACAGGACAAAACTAAGAATTTCCAATTCAAATTAAATACCCAACTTTACTGAAGATTTTGAAAAAGCAGGGGAACAAACCCTAGATCTGAATGTGACAATTACCTTTTCAGACAACCCTCAATAGGCACCGAGTGTTCAATACTGCCTGGTCCCACAATTCAATGTTGGAATTCACAAAGTGCCGAATTACAACTGGTTCCTTTCAAACCCATTATGCAATCATCTGAACTGATGGTTCCTTTATTCAAATGCTTTTTATGAGCCGATAATTCAAATGATGAAATCTGGCCCCTGCTGCTGTAGAGCCTTTAAAACAAAATCACAACACGTACGGACAGCTCAATATGCACTTTTTTTAAAACTTGAGCAGAACCTATTTCGGAACAGAAGCTAGAAGACGACAAAATAAAGTCTCACGAAAAAAAGCATTACTCTACGACCCACATAAAGACTTCTTTTATATAAGCAAGTAATTCAGTCCTTTACAACTGCTGTATATCTGTCCGTGACTTTCCGAAATTATATACACATCTTATTGTGACTTAAAAAATGGCAACAAAAGAATCTTTTGCATGTTTATGTGAAGATAGTGCTATACTTAATTTTCCTTATAAGATCAACAACTTTACTGCTTCATACGTATTTACAATAATGACACGCAGCACAACCTGTGCTTTCAGTTGTGTGTGGCAGCAAATGTCTGTTGCAGTAAGCACATTAAAATCGACATATGATAAAAATGCACTTATATAAGTAGCCTTAAATAGGGAATGCTACCCCACTAATTGGCCAACTGCCCCAGGTACTTACTGATAGCAAAAACCAGTCAATTTTCAGAGGCTATATCGGACTGTGCATGGAGGACACTGAAGCGCACTCTTACACGGGCAGCAGTGCATGTGGCTAGCCATAATGATTGACAGACTGCACTCACTTTATGAAGTCACAGCTTTCAGTCTCCATGGTTACACAGCCCATAATGTTGACATGGGCACGGCATATAAAACTAATTTTGGGAACATAGAAAAACACACAGACAAGCACGAGCAAGTACATTTTCAGATGAAAATGCAAACTAAATGCCGATATTAAGGCAGGGTATTATGAGTTTCCCAGACAGCGACTGTTCAGAGGCCTCATTATGTAGATTTATTGTTTTTTTGTGAGGTTCTAGAAAAGGTGTGTACACACCCCTTCTCAGTAGTGATTCAGCACTGTCAGCCAAATGCTTTCATCTCAGACTTCAAACAGCCAAAAGAACTTACTGTATCTGCACCACTTTGCAGCAAAGCATGTTTTATCTCCTCCTAAAGTGAGGGTTCTATTAGGATCTTCCCAACATTACCTTATTAGGTTAGAAATACCTTACTTTAATGTCTTAAATTGCTCTGAACACAAACTGCACATCCATAACCATACATAAACCGACTTATATAAGAAAATAAACGTGATACAAGCAACTACCTGACCAAAAATTGTGTCATCTACACATCATCTGTTCAGATTATGCAGTAAAATGACAACCCCAGCCTAGAGCACACATGGGCAGAGAAACACAGTAAAGCAAGGTTAAATATCATACTCTCAAAATGGGAAAGAATGTGTTTATTCTGACACACTGTCATCACGCATTCTAAATGTCAACAATAACCCAGTGTTATTTATTATTATTATTTATGTATTTATTTATTACAGTTTTTAAAGTTCTGGCACAAGCAAGTTGTGTCAGGTACAACCTGGGCTATCATTTGAAAACAGCTTTAAAAAAAATAAATAAAAAAACAGCAGTGCAGTGCTGTCACCGTAAATTATATTTACCATCACTAAAGCTTTTCCAGCAGTCTTTCAAATAAGCTGACTTTGGGTTTGTTATTTACAGACAATGCAGTGCAGAGGGTGGAAAAAAACTGCACTGTTAAAATGCTATTAAAAAGCTGAGTATGTAAAGCATATTTACAAAGGATTCTGTCTAAAAGCAAACATATCAACCTTATATAATATACACTGTGCTCTTATTCCAAAAATGTGACTCGGTTACTTTTAGTTATAGCCTATTTCACCATTTCCTGTGTTTTACTTTATAAAGACATTTTTATAAACAGACAGCCACCATGGCTTATATGCAAAGATATATTTTGGCTTCATAAACTGCAGAGCAGTAATTGACTCAGGTCTTGTATTTTTCCACATTACAATGAAGTGTAAAAAATGTATGGGGGAGTGGAACTCAACCCATTTCTCTTTTATATAATCACTTTAAGCGTCTTCCTTCCAAAATGAAGTACAATAATTCACTAACACCTCAAAATAATTTTCAGAAGTTAATGTGAGACAGAATTGTGTTTTACACGCTCATAAAATATGCATAAGTGGTAGAAAAGGTGCGCCGTAAATATGTTCTGATGGAGATGCGAAACAACATTCACAGACTCTCCTCTGCAGTAGCTTGCTCTGCAAAAGTAATAAAATCTAATCTAATTTTAAAAAGAGTAAGCAGAGTGCTTGTCTTAGTTAATATCAGCAGTCCATGCAAGGGCACAAAAGCAGCACCACAGGCGAGCTTCAAAGGCCAAGATAAAGTCTGAAAATGTGAGCTTGTTGACATCAAAAAGGAGGAAGAGACTCAACAGTTCTGAAGGGCAGCAGAAGCTACTTCTGATAATGAGGAAAGTGGTGGGAGTGAGGGGAGGGGTGGCAAAGCAAGGAAGAAACAGACAGGGGAGTTTTGGGGGGGGGGCCTGGCTACCAAACATCCCACAGCTGATTAACAAAACGGCGTATAGGAGCTGTGGCAGACTCGGCCTCCAGGTAGCCAAAGGTCTGGAACTGTCACTAATGACTGACTGTGACAAGAAGCCACCTGAGATATGGCAAAGGGAAGAGTGGTGTGACTGTCAGCTATGGGTGCCACAACATTCAACAGCTGCCTTTTCCTTTAGTCCCAGTATTAAGTGTTTAAGGTGGAAGGAAAGCTCAAGCAAAATAAAGGTCTATCTATTTAAAGTGTACACACACACACACACACACACACACACACACACACACACACCCCAAACGGGAGATTTGGACCTTTCACCTCTTTCTGCTAAATAAAGGAACACGGTAAAACCCAGTGTATGACCCTGGCAGTGCCAGCATTCAATGTATAACAGTAATAAAGTCCAACATATATACTAGACTGGGTGCCAAACTACTTTTGACAGATGTTTGTAGACATACACACAAACGCACAAAAACACACATGGTAATATTCCGTTCTCATGACATGCAATAACGTACATCCCAGCTGAGGTAAACTGGAGGCTTTACTGCACTCTGTAACACAGAAATGCTTCAAATAAGCAATGGAAACTCTGCATAAGGGGCCGTTTCAAAAACACCAGAGAAACGTTCACCTCACTGGTAATCTCCTGAAATAAGTTAAGTCTCACAGATAATTCACTTGGCACATGCAACAGAACCAGTACTTCCTTCACTACAAAGATGTCACAAGCAGTGGGCAGAATCCAAGCGGCGTTCAGGTTCATCTTGGGTTAACCCCCCACCCTCACCTCTCGATGGTACGAACCCCAGCCAACCCCAGAGACCCAGAGACACAGCTCCGTTGTGACCAAACAACACACTTTAAGTCTCCGCTTCTTACCTTTCCCATTTTGAAGAGATCCTAGTTGCTTCCCACCTGGAAGGAGCGAGTGATGTGAAATGCATGCCAGTCCCAAAAGGATGCCTTCTCTGCCCGCAGCCAAAAACAGAAAAAGTGACAAAAGGTGCCGGGGCTCTTCTTTGTGGCCGCCATGGGCTTCCGGAACGTTCCGAAGCCACACTACAACCTCCCAGGTTTATGATGCATGTATTGTCACAGAATGAACACACGCCTGCACCCAGGAGATAAGGCTCCGGCAACATCCCCTCATTTAACCGCAGCCTGCCACACACCATCGCTTCAGACCATGCGAAGGAGTGCGGCGCACAGAAATCTAAACTCACCGAAGAATGAATGAAATTTATGTATTTCAGACATGTCCACACATCACTTCTAATTACTGTAATTCATCTCCACGGACACTTTTTTCTCCTCAGGTTTATCACAGGCTGTGGCCATGAGCTCAAAGACTCAGAGAGTGAAAGAAAATTAGGTCCCCCTCTTTTTTTAAAATGCATACATTAAAAAACGGCCAGTTTTCTATCAACAATTCACATAAACAAATACCACAGATTAGAATTTCATTAGAAAAGGGGCAAACAAAAAAACTATATTCATATTAATAAATTTCCCCCTTAAATGCACCATCTATGACAGGAAACAAAACTGTTTTTGAACAAACTCATTTTGTTCCTACTTGCTAATTGACTGTAAATGTTTCTTTATTTCGTTGCATTTTACTTTTAAAGCTACCACAATTTCACTGAAGGCTAGCCTAAATTTTTTGCGTAATAAAACAGTTCTCTTCTTGAGGATGAGAATTCTTTGTTCCTTTCAGAGAGACGTATCTTAAGTCAGGAAACCCACTGAGATGTTTATAATAAAAAAAAAAAAAAAAAAAAAAAAAAAATAAATGCATCCGTTTTTTTTTTTTTTTTTTTAAAAAACCCCCCAGTGGTGTTTTACGTGTGTGTCAGAACTGCTCTAGTTTTGCAGTGCCACCCTGACAACTGCCACAGGGCACTGTCCGCATAAAACCAAAACACTAACTGAACCAACAGCCATCACATGACAATGACATAAATATTATTATATCGCATATCACGGTCATGCTTCATACACTGACAATACGTAAAACTTCAGCCACTCATGCTTACAAATTGAATAACGGTGTTTTTTTCTGCTCAGAAAATGACTTCATAATCATATGGCTGCTGACACCATGGTCACACAGCGTGCACAAGACTGGCGTGACACAAACGCTCCGGGGCAAAGCAGGCACTTCCTACGCTTGGCACATCCTTCTGGTACAGGTCACAAGTCAAAGGACTCTACCTAAGCCAAAGCTCTCATGGTGATGTACATCTCCGGCCACAAGCAGCACGCGTTTGAATTGTGACACACGGCTGAGAACCTGAATTATTGCATGAAAGTCAATAAAATAGTCAAAGTGTGTAGGTGTTCCAAGAATTAAGACAGTGTCAGGGTATCCATGGTCCACTACTACACAGCTCGTTTGTAATGCTGGGGAAATTTGTTTTGTTTCACGCAAACAATCAACTGTGTTAACGTTATAGAACAAAATAGCATGGGCCTGTAAACCGTCACTGGAAGTTTTCTTAAAGCTTGAAACAATCAAAGGGAAACAGAATCCTTTCAACGCTGAAAATCTTGAAGATGTTTACAAAGCAGTCCAGTCACTGGCTGATGCCAAAAAGATGATCCCGGGGGCTAAGCTTGGAAGACACGGCGAGTTGGAAGACAACATGGCGCATTGTGCTGGAGGACCCTGGACAGCACCAACAGTATTCAGCGCCGTACGTCACACCCAATCAATGCGCCAAGACATTTACGCACTGCTGTTGACCGGTGCGCGTGGTCTGTCCAGCAGTTATTCAACACTGACGCACTACAAGGAACGATGGTTTTTAAAACTTAGTGGATTATAGATAATCGCTTTAACGTCCTTGAACAACATAAACAACAGTCAGTGGGTCGGACTGCATTAGGGCGCAAGAGGCGTCATGCATGTAGTGTGAAAATAAATGCATAGAAAAGCTAATTAAAAGCAGCCAGTCAAGCCAGTCTCTACCCGTTTGACCAAATGAGGGTCGCAGTGGCAGCAGGCTGAGCTGGCTGGACCAGACATCCTTTTCACTTGCAAAGGTCTCCAGTCATTCCTGGGGGATCCCGAGGCGCTCCCAAAAAAAGCCTGGAGATACAGTCTCCTCTGCACATCCTGGGCCTACCCTGAGGCATTTGCCCAGTAGGATGTGCCTGGAATTGCCCCGGTAGCAATCTTCCCAGGGGCATCCTTATTACATGCCTTAACTTAAATCCAGAACAACAGTGGTTCTACTCCAAGGCTATTTCAGGTTACTGAGCTCCTCATCCTGTCTCACAGAGCAACCCTGTGGAGAAACCTCATTTCAGATGCATGTATGCACAATCTTACTCTTTTGGTCACTATCCACTAAATCACTAAGTTCATGACCACAGCCGAGGATGGGGACGTAGTCTGACTGATTTTTCACATCAACGTTCTCTTCACCACGCCCGACTATTGTAATGTCTAAAGCACTGCTGATGCCAATCCGATCTGTCTGTGAATCCTACGGTCCCATAGCACATGTGAAATCCTCCACTTGAGGCAGTCCCTCCCTATCCCCTGACCTGCAGAAAGCGATGTACTCTTTTCTAAGACAGAACCATGCCCACTGGGTTTAAGGTGCTGATTCACATCCTAACCACTTTCAGCTTGTCAACAAATCACAAGTGCACAGTGGAGGTCATGGTCCAATAGTGCCATGAGAACAACAACATCTGGACAGTAGTTTTGACAAGATGCACCCCTGGTGAAATCCAATGCTCACATTGAACAGATTTCAGTTAATGTCAAGTATGTGAACACAGCCCACACTGTGTTAAAGAAGGGACTGGACAGCACGCAAAAGGCCAGGCACCCCGAATTCCTGCAGAAATTCCCAAAGCACATGGTTGTGCATCTTCTCCAAGTGCACAAAGCACATGTAGACTGGATTAGTATACTACCATACACCCTCATACAGCTGGGCATGAGAGAACAGCTGGTCCACCATTCTATGGAAAGGATAAATCCCAGATTGTTCCTCTTGAATCAAAGGTTCGACAATTGGACAAAGGCTCCTCTACAGCACTCTTGCATAGGCCTTACCAGGGAGGCTAGGAAGTATGAGCCTTCTGTAGTTCAAACACACCCTCTGGACTCTCAGAGCGAGTTAAAAGTGTGGCATTTATTGCTGTACTGGTCCCCAAAAAAACCATAAAACCACAACAGATTGATTGATTGACGAGGATTGATTACCAAAGATTAACTTCTTAATTGTAGTGCTCAATACTTCAGCCTAAGTTAACGTGTTCTAACTGACTTGAAGTTCCTGCTGTTATTGAAGTGAGTATTTATGAATTCACGCACAGTATTTTATTATGCAGAAGCGCAGTGGCAGTGCTGAACACAGAACAGAGTACGTGGAAGTGGATTTCAGCATGGAACCCTCAGCTCTTTAATCTACATGCACATTGCTGTGCTGCTGCTGTAATTAAAACTGGTTCACTGTTAAATTCACTTTAGGAAGGGAAAAAAAAAAAAAGCTGTGAACTGGGTCCTCTCTGACATGTAGAGCCATTACAAAGAGGGTGGCCACGCTCCAATCAGCAAAGCCTTTCTGAGATGTAAATAAACTCTATCTTGGAATATCTTTATAACTGTCGCACATGGGCAAGTCCACTGGAAAACATTTTCTTCTGTTCCTGTGTGTTTATGTAGAAGGATGTGGTTATTAGCACTGTTTCCATTCGTTACCGTCCCTGTCACATCCAGTCCACCATACAAACAACACTTTATTCAAACACATCGGTGCCAACACTCCACACGTAAGCCCTGCTGCATTTCCCTATGAGTTCAGAGATGAACTATTTCCACTGCCCCCTAATGATCTGGTTCCACAGTTGCTGGATACCCATTATTCCCCTGGACTTGTCTTCTCCTCTTATTTCACAGATCTGCTCCCCAGACCCTTGCACATATGGGATAACACCCCCTCCCCATTCCCTCACATCTCTCTCACACCATCCACTCTAAAATTAGCTCCTTGAGGATCTACTACAATACTGACATGTGGACGTCTTCCACACAAAGGCCTACAGAGGTCACAAAGCTCATCATCCCTGAAAGCTCGCTCTCCTCTCTGGCTGACGACACTTTCTCAGTCTTTTCAGCCTGTTTAAGCGCCCGTAATAAAAACATGCACAGAATGCAATAAAACAGGGGCGACAAGTGTGCATGGGGCAGGATTTAAATTGTTCTCTCCTTACAGATAACTCCACCAGCCCTAGGGAAGAAAGAGGAGAAAAAACTTTATACAGGTATAACTTTTCTGTAGCTGGACAACACAGCCAGGCTAAACGTGCAGCAATATGATCACGCTTATCATTGCAAGTGTCGCTTGTCCGACAGTCGCCCCCTAGTGGTGGAAAAAATTAGAGGTAGTTTGATTCACTAAACGTGCTTTACCACAGTTCCTCTTTTAGGACCATGCCAGATGCAGCGTGCACTATCGACGTAGACTGGATCAGGATTTCAGGGATGGCAAGCATTTGCGGGGTGGGGGGGTAGCTGCACTGTCTAGTTGTGTTCACAGACTGAACAGTGTAAATCCAAAGAGGTGCACCAAGTAGTCAACAAAGGAACAGGGGGCGGGGCTACAGAAGTCCTCCGCCAGAAATTACTGTTTATCTGTTCACTGAATAATTACTTTATGTAACTGCTTCGAAGCTGAAGGGAAATAAAGTTATTTCTTTATTTATTTTTGTTAAACCCTGTACAAGCATGGTGCTGATGAAGAAAACTCCCACATATAAATGCACTTTGTCAGTGCAACACTTTTCAACAGCTGCCTAATTAAACATTTTTACATGGTAGGCGAGCTGTTTAATTACGGACGCGCTGATGAAAAAAAAAAAGTCAAACGATCCAGCGGAAGTGGTGGTAGCTTTAACGGCGGCCTCATGGTAGCCATCCTTGAGAAGACAATTGGAAAAAATTTTACAAACAAGAAGAGAGGAGGACCAGACAGTCAAAGCAACAGCCAGTCAATCTCTCACCTAAAGGCATGTTAGGAAAAATATAAAATGAAATTAACTGCAAAAAAAAAAAAATTATAAAATAAATGGATGAGCCCCACAGCTGTCATAATGTAGGGGGGGAAAGGGAAAGAAGGAAATACTAATCTCATGAATTTGCAATTTACTTTAAATTATAAATGGTATGAATGAAAGCGTGGTTAAAGAAATAAATGAATACTCAATGGCAATGAATTATTCAGTCAGGGCAAATCTCTTGTCTCTCTGCTGGTCAGTCTCCCCCCACTTCATTTAGAAATCCATGCTTTTTATTAACATATTCCCCAATTTAAAAGCACGCTGGCAGAATTTCTGCTCCACTTTTACTTAAAGTAACCTCTTTACTTCTTGCCTAGGCTACAAGACCTGGATGAAGGTAGTTAATTACCTATTCTCCTTAATGTTTTCATGCCCCAAACTTCTGCATGTATAAATATTTCAGCACTACACTCTAATACGTTGGCAGCACCTTGGACTGCATATCAGTCGTATACATCTGTGAACATAGTTGTTAATTTTCCCGTACCACTTAGCAAGGTAAAAATGACCCAAAGCCCCAGTCAAGAGAGACACACCTGAAATGGGATGACAGCCCACCAATGTGTATCGTATACATGCATGCACCCACGCACGTGCTGACCTAGAGCTGGCACTTCATGTGAAACAAGTCCTTCGAATGCTGTAGGACATGGGGGCACCTGGAGGAAACTTGTGTGAGGAAAATATTCAAACTTCACACACAGAGCAGGGGAAAAACTTTCAGGAAAAAACCAGGATCTAGACACATGAGGTGACAACGCCAACTCCTGAAAACCAAGCCAAACTAAACCAGGATCTACTGTAGGTGCAGGAGGTGACAGTGTCACCTCCTGAATTAGTAAGGCAAACTCTAAACCAAAACCTGGAAGGATGAGCTGACAATGTCACCTCCTGAATCGCAGAACCAAACTCTAAACACAGCATTTTACAAAAACAACCTTCATTTATTTAATGACCACTTAAAACCAAATAACATGGCTTACAAACCAGAGCATTATGTAGTCAAAAACATCCAGAGAGAGGTTAAAAAAAATACACAGGTAGTTGAGGTCTCCACACTGTCACACCAAAACTGTGTTACTTTTAATCCTTTCAATCTCTATTTTACATGGTGTTGGCTGATCCTACTAACTTCCATTGACATCATTCAGCACTTATCCACTTTGGCTTCCAAAACAAAATATAAAACAAAAAAGCATGCTCTTCTCACTCTACAGCTTACGTTACATCACCTGAAGCTGCTTTCATGGCTTTAAGTGGTTACAGCAATAGAGCGTTCATTAAAGCATCGACAAGGGTGTGCTAGAGGTCAGCGAGAATTTATGACCTCACACCCAGGGTCACGCAGTGCTCATCCGGTGCACAGGGATGAACGGCACACTGACTCTGCAAGCCTAAAGCCCATGAGAAGACGTGGACGACCTTGGCCCGACAGCTGCCTTTCCCAGCGTGTGTATTAGCATGTGGCCCACTGCAGTGCGTGAGGTGGGAGCGTGGCTCTGACCATGCGATACCCACCTGCTTAAAGGTTAGCTTAAGCAGGAGGGGCAGGGCGGTGCTGTGTTAGTGCACTTCATATAAAAATCACCAACACCCACAGCTAATGACATGAATCATCCACTTTACCCACAAATGTGTCTGCGCACAAACGCACTGTATTTACACGCACACAACATGCAAATGCATTAAGAACAGCGGGCAGAAGCTGTCATGCACCATTAACTTGCTGCACCTGTGTAATGCTGGGACACTGGGTTTTCACTCAAACTTTCAACAACCCAAGAAAGGCATCTCCAAGATGGTATGTGTAAAAACACAGAGAGAGAGAGAGAGAGAGAGAGAGAGAGAGAGAGAGAGAGAGAGAGAGTGACAGACAGACAGAGAAAGATGCGTGCCCAGCTAACAAGGTGTTGGGAATGCGAAAGCAGCGTGAATACGGATACATGTGTCAGCATGCGATGGCTTCATTACAAGAGATGAAAGTGCAGAGAAAACTAAAAGCAGATAAAAAAATAAATAAACAAACTAACAAAAAACGCTCCTGTGTGGAGCTGGGACAAGTTCGACAGTGGGCTCACCAGCAAGCGAGAGTGGGAGTAAGGCATGCTGCGCTCAAGACGCAATGCAACAGAAGACCACTTAGCAACCTGTCAAAAGCTGGAGAAAGTGCACTTTCGGGCGGCCGAGCAGACTAATCGCAAAGTCAAAAGACAAATTAACGAGGCGAGCAGACGAAGCTCAGAGGAATTCCGTCCTGTGCAGGTGTTCCTGCTCACCGGGCTCGCAATGCACGATGACATACAAGTGATTTCCAAGAACAAACACTGCTCAATTTACCAATAAATTAAATGTAACAGTTTTACGTTATTAGAGGTATATAATAATTTTTTAATTACTTCATTGGCAGAAGCACGACCTTCTCACTATATATTTTTAATAAAGACTAATGGGCCAGCGCATCTAGCTTGGCAGCAGTTTCAACATGTCTTCCATTGATGTGAGATGTCTGTGGGTTTTTGGCAGGTGTCCACGATTAGTCATTGCTGGAGAAATCACCAAGACGAGTTCCTGATCAAACGTAGCTCAGCAACAGGGTTCATCTTATCATCTTACGAGGTTTCTTTGCTAGACGGCAGCGTGCCCTGTACTGCCCTTAAGGTGGGCAGGAGGGAACCTCGTTCCCTCGCCAGTTCTACTCGGACAGAGACTGACGATAAAGCAAAAACAACAGGTAATAAAACTTCATAACAAAAGTGTACGACAAGAACCCTCAAGAGAACTTATTGGATCTTTACTCTATCAATAAAACATCAGCTAAGCAGCTACAAATCATCAGTAATGGGACTGAAACATTTTTGCTACATCCAACTGCTTTAATCACATGTGCTAGTCAAGCATTAATATTAATCAAAACCAGGAATAAAGTGGAAAGGAGATGAACGGACGAAGCTCTCTTTGGAAGCAGAGGAAGCAGTAAACCTCCTACTAATAATGAATATTTATTGGCAGGTTTAACACCAGACTGCACAAGGCTGCACACCTCAAAGCCTTCACTGAATTAAGATTCCCTTTATTGTCAATCACGAGCACCCAGTGTGAGCGCAGGTGGAACAGGACACGTCAAGAAGAGCCTGGACCATCTTGCCCCACGACCCCAAGGCAAACATGTTAGCCTTACCAGCTTCTTCCTCTTGTCCTGCTCTGTGGGGGGCTCCTCATCGTCACTGAGCTTTGGCTCCTCAAAGTGGGTTATCAGCATGCAGCTGTGAAGGTGAGTAGGAGAACAATGGGTCTTACCATCCTTTACATACATGTACGTGTTCTTCATCGTGTGGCTGGGGTTTTAAACCATACGCATGATGCATGTGAGGGAGAATAATGGAATGAGGTGCTCACACACACACATCTCATGTACACACATTTATACTTAAATCATACCTCTGTCAAAACACACAGACAGAGAGACACTCACACAAAATCTCAGGTCTACGTGTTCATTCAAGCTTATTGTACATAAAGCCAAACAGATTCATATTTTTAAGTTTCATGACGAATCACACACTCCCAGCACCTTAAGGTATAGAATGTTTCATAGAATTCCAATGAGTTAGTCATGTACGTATTCAGCTGCTTTAAATATAAATGAGTAAACAAGAAGCAAAAAGTCTATTCAAGTACATTTGTGCATATGTCTGGGAATTCAGCTATAAGCATTTGTGACAGTAGAAGGACAATCAATACTAAAAACTCTAATGACCATCAACCCTGTTTAATAAGATTGAGTTTAGGGATGTTCTGCACTAGTGCTCTACATTTTAAAGTACATATGTGTAGCTAAGAATATTATGTAATGATCCTGATCTTCCAATCATAAAAAAAAAAATCCTAAAACAATATTCTCTTTAGGTGTGATTTCTGTTCCATCTCAGCTCATGAGAAACAGCACGTGCGAGGACTCACTCCTTGAACGTTCCCGTTTCAGGATCTTCTGTCATGACATCGTGAAGAGCTTCTACACAGATGTTAATGATGCCGCAGAACTTATCCTGGATCACACTGCAGATGAGAGAAAAAGAATTGTGACAGAGAGCACGAGACATTTCATGTTTCGTGTGCAAGAATTCAAAGCACATAACGCTGCAGTGTTTGCACTTGACTGGCAGGTGTAAAATCCTCCACCCACTGGCATTACAAAAGGATGATATAATATACCACAGTTACAAATAAGCAGGCTTTCACAATACTGGACTCCTGTCAAAGCTTGAGGCAAGTGCTGTTCCGTACCAAGATCGTTTCAAGTATATTAGGCACCCAGTAAAACTTAGGCTAAAGTAACAAGCATGCTGACAGACTAGCCATATGTGCTTCCAAAAAAACTAGACACCACAAGGAGCAGGTAGTTAGGGGATGGACACACAGGCACAGGGGTTCTAAAGCTGCTCTCCCAGTGAAGGCACTGCAGGCCTTGGCCAGCGCCCAGCACGAACCCGGTCATGTACCGAGGGCGACATGAGGCTTGTGAGAGCAGCAGCTGGTTTTGACTTAGTTTTAGTCTTAGTCTTTTGACTAAAAAGGAAATTAGTGTTAGTCACGTTTTAGTCATTTAAATATTACTAGTTTCAGTCTAGTATTAGTCGACAAAACATTTTAGTCAGTTAAATTTCTACAATATTTTGCCAAATTTTAGTCACTTATTAAAATTGTACTTATGATTAGAATTATGTATTATTCATGTTCATAAGCAACTGCCTACAATTTAATAACAGTATTATTGAAGAAATGTGGACCTTTTCATTTCAAATGCGTGTTGCATTTATTGAACTTCAAAACAGTGTTTCACAGAGCTGACACTTTAAACAATTATAGACAGATACATTATAGTGAGTACAGGCAAAATGGTATCACTATGAAGGTATTTATTACAAGTAGTGCAACTGCAATAGCAAAGAGGGTCACAAGAACAAAAAACCTTCAACAAAGAGCTTACAGTGTTGACATTGTTATACCTGCATGCCTAGTAAGTCAGTGTGGATAATGTTCATTCACTAACATGGAATAGTTATTATTTTAAAACATACTGCACCTTAACTGTACTGTCAGTTTATTTTCTTTAGTTTAGAAGTATAACTAAGATAGTGTATATAATGCTGACTTACTCTTATTCAGGGACAAATGAAACTAATAAATGTAAAGATGAAAAGATTGTGACTTTGTAACAAAGCTTCCAGTAAACAGTCCAAACTGCTAAGAATGACAAATTTAAAACAAAATTATATTGCACCGTAGTGTTTGGATAACCTGCGCTAGCAGTGACTGGCAACAAACATTCTGCACAACTCTTATTTATCACAATTCAGTTTAAAGAAACTTCCTGGTTTCATGGTGACTAGACTTTTTTCTGCAAGGGTCCGTACAATCTACAGGTGAAAAACAGTAAAGTAGTAAGTTTTATTTTGGTACACAAAACACAAAGTAAACGTAGGCCAACATAAAAAAACGTGCTCATGGTGTTTGTTGCAATAATTACAGTGTGACCAGCCACGTATTTATTGTTAGCTCTGGTCTGGGAAAATGCAGGAGAACATCACACTAGCGTTACCAATTCAAAGTTGCTATCAGAGAGCAATACACAAGACATTATGCTAATGTGACACACCTGAAGACCAACATTAAACGTTACAAACGTCAAAGGAAAGGTATGAACAAAATGTTAACGTAACGTTGCGTTCAGAACACGTTCAGTAGTGCATACAGTGTTTCAGTGATTCAAATGTACGGCGGCGTATTACTGCCACCATACAAAAAAAAATATGATCAGTTTTGCGTTTTAACACAAAAGCGCCACTTTGTGTTATAACGTAAAACTTTTGCGTTTTTACACAAAATGTTTTGCGTTTTAACACAAAGCAGCTCTGTGACGTTAACAGGTTACTGGTAACAGACTATATTCCAAGAGATGCCAG